>WUQG02046396.1:0-10468 GCA_011317285.2 Androctonus mauritanicus
ATTTTTTTCGGGAATGCTTGAGAGGTGTGTTGTATTACTTTACCATGGTCTTGTGGGAGGGTTGTACTACAAAATACGTAAAAATCTGCAAAATCGGAGGGGGCAATGGTTGGCACTCCCCTGGTTAGTATGGGAATACTCGTGTAAAAAAGAAGAGATAAAGAAGAGAGGAAGAAAGAGAACACTATAGGAAACTGAAATCAAAAAACATTATAAAAGCATGAAAGTTTAAAACAAAAGAAAAGCACTTATTATTTATAAAGGAGATGAAAATGTTAATAATATAGACAGATAGTATAATTTGGCTTTAAAGAAAAGTCATGAGGACTAGTAAAATGGAACATGTAATAGAACAAGAATTTTTTAAAAATTTAAATAGAACTACTGATGAGGGCTTGAAAAAGCTGAAAGTGCTATAGTCTATTAGAAGTTTAGGAGAAATATTATCCCTGCTTAAAGAGCTGAAACTGTATGTATCCAATTAAACCATAGTAGCCAGAAAGTAAATTATTTCTGCTTCCCAGATCAACCATTTTAATGTTTTTTCTGTTTAGTAGCAAACAATAAAATGTCTGCTACTAAACCAGTAGTAATGTATTATACTAATGTATTTGAAATGCTGTACAAGTATCCCTCATATAACACAATAGATTGGTTCTTATAAAAAAAAACAGTGTTATGTGAAACCATGTTATATAAGTCCTGGAGCCAATAAAAGAAAGGATGTTACATTCCAAAACCAATTAAAAAAAGTAACTTTCTTTAATTCCACACCAGAAACTTAATTTTTATTAAGAATATTAATAACACAAAAAAAAAAATATATATATATATATAAAACAAAAAGAAAGAAAAAGTATACAGTCTATGTTACATTCATTTAATAATTAAATCTCTCTTACTATTGTTCAGTTAAATAAGAATGTTTTTTCTTAAAATACTCAATGGTCAACAATTAACTCAATTACAAAATTAATTCAATTAATTCAGTTTCAAATCAAAATCAGAAATAGGCTGCATATCAGCTTTCTCATGGCAAACTAGCAAAATTGCACTTATGATTAATTTTAGCAACGTATTTCCCAATGATTGCATTTTATGTGTATTATGTATCCATAGTGTGGATATGCAAAAATTAACGAAAATATTCTGTGTTGTAGGAGAGTAAATGTAATTTTCTAAATATGTTAAGTAAAAACTGTGTTGTAGGAAACAGGTTATATGACAATATTCTGTATTTAATTAAGATTTTAGTTTATTTAGTGAACTAGATTTGAAAAATTTTTTAAATTATAATTTGATGAAGTTATATTGTTCAAATACTTAAAATCTAGGGGTTAATTTATTTACTAGTTTCAAATCTTTGCCATTTTTTAAACTCTATAATTGGGAGGGCACAATTTTATACAAATTTATCATGGTAGTAAAATGTACACTAAAATTATAAACTTATATATTAAGAATAGTATATAAGGCAAAGTCTTGTACTGATAGTTAAACTAATATGGCCCAACTAATATCAGGCAACTAATAAAGTTCTGTTGGATTTTCACATAGTCAATCTGCATGTGTTTCCCACAGTGTTCAGAGGTGAGATAGATAAGAGGAAATACTCATGTTAATGAGTGTTTCCTCTTGTAACCTGCTAGTAGTGGTCACCTGCTCTTACTGACATACCAACTCTGGAATGTCAGTAAGAGCAGGTCAAACATGAGAATCCCAAACAGTATTATAGAGACCTATGTGCTTTATGAGTTTAAATTAAGAACAAACAATAATGCAGCAGGAAGAAAAATATGTCAAGCATTCAGTAAGATATGGTAAATAAGCAGACAGTATAATTAATGATGGTTTAAATAACAATAAATTTAAGGATGGCAAGAAATCCCTCCAGGATATGCTATGTGCAAGATGTCCATAAGCCATAGACAATGAGACACTCAAGGCAGCTATTGAGGCTGATAGTGGTCATACACTTGAAGCATTAGGAAAAGCACTCAACTGCAGTGCAGAAACTATTTGACAATACCTCTATCAGCTTGGAAAACAACATAAAGTGGGACAACAGGTCCTATAGGAATTGACCGTGGTTCAGAAAGTGACATGAGCAAATACCTGTGTTTCTTTGCTGTTTTGTCAAAGGAAGACCCGTTTCTGGACAGAATGCTAATCTGCAATGAGAAGTGGGTTCTTTACAATACTCCATGGCACCATCATTATTGATTGTCACCATATGAATACTTACCAAACAATCAAAACCACTACTGCATCAACAGAAGGTTATCCTCATGTTTGATGGACTGCTTCCCAGATCATAACCATTTTAATGTTTTTCTGTTTAGTAGCAAATGTCTGCTACTAAACCAGTAGTAATATACTATAGAGCTATATATGTATTTAAAATGCTGTACAGATATCTCTTATATAACATGGTAGATTGGTTCCTATAAAAAACATAATATTATGTGAAACCAGTTTGGGATATTGTGCATCACAAACTGCTGCAACCTGGCCAGACAATCAATGTGCAACTGTGTATTCTCAACAACTGAAATGTGCACATGAAAAACTGAAAATCATGAAGCCAGTGCTTGTGAATCACAGAGATGTCATTCTGTTACAGGACAACATGAAGTCACATATTGTTAAGATTACTCATGACACCATTATCCATTTTGGTTAGGAAACATGTCAGGAATATAGGGGGAACATCCCCTATATTCCTGATATTACACTTTTAGATTACCATTTGTTTCATTCATTAGAAAACCATTTGTGAGGACGACAGTTCCAAATCCTTGACAAGGTGATACATGCATTGGACAATTTCTTCAGTTCATGTTCCACTGAGCTATATCACCATGGGATCCATAGTCTTCTGAGCATTGGTGACAGGTTATTTGCTGCTGATGAGGATTATTTCTGATTTTCCAAGTACAGTACATTTCATGTTTCTCTTTGTAGAGTCAAAAATCTGACAGAACTTTATTGGTTACCTTATGCTTAATAATTTAGAATAATTTAGATTAATTATTTGAAACAAAAATTAATTGCAATTCAGAATTAAACTAGAAGCTTTTAGAACAGCAGTCAATCATATTAATGTCTGACTATAATTATAACTGATGCTACCAATTATTAACCAGATTAAACAGATATAAAAAATCTCTATGGTAAAACTGGACAGATACAGAATGATTTCAAATCAAATATGAAAACAATACAGCAAAGGATAATCCATAAATGATAATCTCAGCCAAACAACTTCTTGTAGTAATAATTTAGAATAAACTGCAATTTTAATAATAATATAATTATAATAATTACACTACTGTAGTTCAATAATGTAATGAATCACTAAATTAATTTAAATTATAATTAAACTATCTGAAATAAAAAATCATTTAACTTGGAAATGAACTACAAACCTTTAAGACAATAATAATGTAAAGCAGGGGTAGGCAACCTCCGGCCCGTAGGCCACATGTGGCCATCAAGTAAGATTTGTCTGGCCATCACTAAATTTCTCTGTTGCATAAATTTCCCTACAAAAAAAGGTTGCCCACCCCTAGTATAAAGATTCATAGGGCAAGTGGGCAAGTAGTATAGCATGTGTTGCCACATGTAGCATGTCTACAATTTCTTGTAACACGCTAGAAATTTAATTTAATTTTGAAAATCATTTAAAAAATTTATATACTATTAAAATTAAATTAACATCTCCATGTTATCTGTTGATGACAATCAACAATTGTCACTGGTATAGTAAACCAGAATTTTCTATTCCATGAGTTTTATTTATTTTTTTTTACAAACTTAATTTGTAATGAAAAAATTATACTAAATTATTATGAATAATTATGTCTACTATATTTATTATTATTATTTCATTTTTTTAATATTATAGAGCTTACAAATATCAGAGATAAATATTTTTATCAAAAATAAGAACAAAAGAATCATATTACAAAAAATTTTTAAATCACATTTTTAAAAATAAACAACAAAAAAGTCATACTTATTTAAACATCCAAATCCTACTTTATAATGCCTTTTTTTATAGTTTATAACATATAATTTTAATTGTATATTAATTAAATAATGCACATATAACATTCAATTTCATATTTTTCATTTATATAATATTCAAAATTAAGAATAGTGCAAAGTTGATTTTCTGTATTGTGCTATTAATTACAAAAAAGTAATTATGTTATGATTCTATAATGCGGCATACCACATTCAATAAATTTGTTTATTTAGCACTTAAATAAAAAAATTTGGCTGATATTGCTTTAGGATAATATCCTAATACCATAGTTATTAATTATCAAAACAGTTAAAAGTTATCTAGTTAACTGATTTACATAACTGCATTATAAACTATTATAAAATAGAATAAATTATTTCAACAGTCCATGAAAGTATTGATTTATTTTTTCCAGAAATTAAAACCTATTAAATTCTGAGATGCAAGATAAGTAAGATGATTCGAAGAATTCAGTTTTAATTTATAAGCAAAATATTGTAGAGTTTAGTTGAAGATAATTAATAAAATACTGGTTTAATATAAAATAATAAAGATCTCATAAATTTGTTATTAAAGTTATTTAATACTTAAAACTTACCATTTCAATTGAAGTATCACATAAAAATATAATTCTTGATGTACTTTTTATTCCTTTATCACAAAATGAGCCATCAGGATAGATTATTGAAACATATCCTTCAAAATCAATCATTGGTGATGTTGGATTTCCAAGACTCTAAATAAATAAATAAATAAATATAGAATATAATCAGAAAACAATTTATATGAAAATATGAAAAATAAAATCATACTTACTAAAGCAGATCCATTAATAATTTTACAAATTCCAGCATTTGGAGGACAGTTCGTTTTAAACAATTTAACAGAATCACATACACTTAAATAATATAAACCTCTTTTACCTGTCAAATCATTAACACTATAACTTGATTTACTTAATTTCAATGGAGTCAAATCAAATACATCAGAACCATTTGAAACAGTACAATGTATCTAAATGAAGAAAAGTCAAGTTTAAAATTTAAAAATATAAGATAAAATATTACAAATATATATAGCATAATTTAAATAGTTTACTTTGTTTTCACAGGCTAGTGGTGTTAACCAAATAAAATAATATGTACAATCTTCAGATTCAAATTGAAATATTGGTTCTTTTGTTTCATTATTACATTTGAACTCAATAATAGTACTACGTGGAAATTTTCCATGACAAATATCACCACCAGTATAATTTAAAAACAACATTCCTTCATGAAAATGCAATCTTGAATTTGCTTGACCTGCATTCCATTTTTTATTATTATTTTTATCTTGTTGGCAAGATCCTAATGAAGAATATTGTTGATTCTAAATATATTGTAATTTTGTACATTTAACAATAATATAAAATATTTCATTTAAAATACTTACCAACATTTGGACCACATCTAGTATTCTTGACAGCACCACAAACATTGAGATAAAATGTGTGTGATGAATTTTCAATCATCACTTCATAAGATATATTTTTTTTCAAAGATGACAGATTATATTTATAACCTATTTTAAAATACAATTTACTTTTAACATTGAAAACAATTTTTTAATGAGTAGCAAAACAATTAGAAATATTCAAATTTATATTGATTCAACCTGTAGCAGGATTTTCTACAACACAGTTCTTTTCTGAATTATCATCTTCTTTAATAGGGCAAGCGAAAGCTGTTGACCAAGTGAAGTAATATGTACAGTTTTCCTTTCCAATAAACTGAGGTTCACTATCCTATATGTGAATTAATTATTAAAACAATTTTTTTTAAATTCAAAATTATATGTTTTTTCATTAAAAATTTTTGAATTAAAATTAAGTTTTCTAGAATAAAATTATTTAAGTTTCAAAAATTTTAAATCTAGTGTACTACATAGCATCCATTATATATTGAATTCAAATGTATCCAACATGTAGAAAATATAATAAATCCATCTTGATAACTCAGAATATATGAATTTGCTTATTTTGTAATAAAATATTTGTAATCATTCTTTAATTAATATTTTCAAGTTGAAATTAAATTTCAACTTGAAAATATTGAAGAATAATGTTCATAATTACTTTCAAATATCTTTGATCACCTTTAGATTAAATTAATTTATTTTGTGCTGCAAAACTTAGTTTAGTACATTGCAACAGCCATAGTTTAGCACTTGTTAATAAGTATTTATAATACTTCAGATAATATGGTTCTACATTTAATTTAGCATAATTTTGTGCACAACGAACAATATTGTACATTTAACTGAAATTTTCAAACAATTCATGCACATGCACAGAAAATCAGTGTAATTATGTCTAAAATAAAAAAAATTAACAAAAAATCATGCAAAATTTTCTTTTACATTTAAATCAATCTAAGTTCCATTATTTCTGAATATCCATTTTATAATGTCTTGTTGAAGTTCAAGCAATAAAATGAAAGCTCTTCCCTTTCTAACCTGCACTTATTTATTAGTAGGTAGTTATTCATATACAATCTACTAAGTAATCAAGGAAGTGTGTGTGTGTTGGGGGTTGGCTTTCAATCAATCCTAGAGGACATGTTAAATTGTCTTTTCATTCAGAAAATAGATTTGGTTGACATAGCTACTTTAGAAAAATTGCATAGATAAAACAAATCAATCTTAAAATTTTATTACATTGCACAACTATTAAAATTATTATTATTAGTATTAGTAGTAGCAATATTACTAGTATTAATAATAGTAATAATACTAGTAGTAATAAAGGGCTCCTTCTGGGCCCAAACTTTTAAGTAGCATGAGGGATTACATGCTCCAATGATCTTTCTAGTCTGTTGGTAGTTCAACATTACTATAATGGAGCCAGAAGAAGTGGTGCCAGGGATCGATTAGAATCCTCAAGGGAATGGGAACCCAACAACCAAATTATACTATCATTCGGCTGATTACCAACATGATGAAAGTTTTACTTATAATTTTCAAAGCTCAAACGAAAGAAAACCAGATTGTAAAACAGCTCTAAAATTGAACTGGATAAAGAATAACAAAAAGGAAATGGAAGTATGAATAGTACATTTAACATAATGGAAGTATGAATGGAGATTGGGTGTGTGGAATGTGAATAGACAAGTAAAACGGAATGAACAAGAACTTGTGAATAAAATGTATAAATATAGGCTGGATGTGCTCTATGAAAATGAAATATACAGACTCATATTGAAAGGATGTGCATTTGAGTATGTAAGGAATGATATTGCATAAATATGGTCTGGAGTAAAAGACAATGAGTGAGAAAGTAGTAGTATGAATGTGCTGATGACAGAACAAAAAAGTGTGTTAGAATACAAATATGTGAATGACAGAATAATATGGGTAAAGATGAAATTAGGACTGCAGAGAATGTTTCTGATAGTGGTGTATGCTTCTGTCGATGGTATGAGTGAGAATGAAAAAGATTAATTCTGGTGTGACCCGAATGCTACAATAAATGGAAGTCATGGAACTGAGTGAGTGATTGTGACTGGAGATTTGAATAACAGAATTGGTATGGAGGGAAATGAAATGGAAAGATTGGTTGAAAAATATGGTGGTCCTAGAATGAATGACAATGGGGAGTGACTATTGGAAATTTGTACTGAAAGAGGGTTATTTATCTCAAACACCTTTAGGCACAAGGCCATTTATCAGTACACTTGGGAGTGTCATGAGAGAGAGATCAGAAGAGTATGATTGATTTGATTGTGTGTGATGAAAGATTGAGAGGAAGGTTATGGACACAAGAGTGATGAGAGGTGCAGAGATAGATTCAGATCACTATCTAGTGGTGTATAAGATGAATCCATTGAGGGAACGGAGAAATATAGAGAGGACAAAAGAAGTATGGATGGGAGTGAAAGTGGAGAATCTGTGTAAAAGAAGAGATATATAAGATGATGTGTTAAAACTGGGTTGAATGGATGAGGATATATGCAGTGTGGAGGATGTATGGACACATTTTAAGGAGTGTAGTAAGTGTTGCAAGAGAAGTGATTGGTGAAATGAAAGTAGGTAGGAAGAATGGTGATGCATAGTGGAATGATGAGGTGGACATGCTGTGGAAGAGGAGAAGAAAGCATATATGGGAACGTTAAATGGAAATGTGAAAGCAGATGAGTATAAGAAATGTAAGAGTGTGCAAGGATAATGAAAGAAAGTAAAGAGAGGATGGCAAGAGAAAGAAATGAGAAGCTGAAGAATAATTTTGAAAGGAATAAAAGAATGTTCTGGAAATATATGAGAAAGTTGAAAAGGAAACAAAATATAGGTGTCTGGTGTAAAAGATAAAAATGATAGAATGCTGTGGGATGAATCTAGGATAGTTGATAGATGGAGAGAATATTTCTGTGAGCTTCTACAAAATTATTTGAGAAAAGGATGAAGGTGAAAGTAAGATCAGGATGAATGTTATGAATGAATACAAACATGATGAACAAATCAGTGAAGAAGAGGTTATGAGTGTGATTGGCAGATTAAAGTGTGGTAAGAATCCTAGTATGGATGGGGTTCAGAATTAGAAGAGGATGTGTGAATCAAATTTTCTCAATGCATATGATTGTGGAGAAGTATCACTGCATGAGGAAGAAGATATTCTGTGCTTTTGCAGATCTTGAAAATGCATATGACAGAGTGAATATAAGTGGAAAGTGCTGAGAGGATATGATGTGAATGAACAGTTGCTTGAGGCAATGAGAACAATGTATGATAACAGTTCTGCAAATGTGAGAGCAAAGACATATCAGAAAGATTTATAATTGAGGAAGGGGTGAGACAAGGATGTGTGATGTTTCCATAGTTGTTTAATGTATACGTGGGTGCATGTATGAAGGAAACTGCTGTGAATGAATTAGAGTGAAGGTGAGTGGTAAGAATGTGTGCTGTCTGTTATATGTTGATGATACTGTTCCTCCTCTCTGAGAGTGAACAAGGTTTGAGGATGTTTGTTTCACAATTGAATGAAGCATGTCAGAGGAAACAGACAAAAATAAATGCAGCAAAGATGAGATTACTTGGTGTTTAAGAGCAGTGAAAATGAACAAGATATGAGGTCAAACTGAATGGAGTGAATCTGAAACAGGTGAATGAGTTTGTATGTTTAGAAAGTATGCTTGAGAAGGAGTGTTATATTGATGGTGAGATTATGAAAAAGGCAAATGCTGGATTAAAAGTTGTGGGTGCACTTGGAAGGTATGCGAGGAATGAGAATCTGTCAAAGAATGCTAGGATAGCTGTATATCGATATGTGCTAGTTCCAACATTGATATATGGAAGTGAAACCTGAGTTTAGAGTGAAAGGTATAGAATGCATTCGAGTGCAGTGGATATGAGATACTTGAGAGGTGTAGCTGGAGTGACAAGATATGATTGTCTCAAATGACGAAATACGAAAGCAATGTGGAATGAAAAGAAGTATAATAGATGCAATAAATCAACTTTGAGATGATTTGGTCATGTTAAATGAATGAATGAAGAACAATTAACAAAGCAAGTGTATATATATGTTGGATGTGTGGAGGGTAAATGTAGGAGAGGAAGGCCAAGAAAAAGAGTAGAGAGAACAAGTGGACAATATCTAAGGAAATATGGATTTCAGTATGTGTAAGGTCTGGAATAGGCAGAATACTTAATTGTACTTAAATTTTGAATAAATTTAGAAAGATAAATTTAATAAAGGTTGCATGAGTAAGTGGCACGGAGATCTGGATGTGAAAGATTGACTCACAGATTTATGATAGAGAAAAGCAGTTTATTTACAAGCAAGAAATAACAAAGGTTATTAAATATAAAAGTAATAATTGATAATACAAATTGTTCAAAATCACTAAATCCACAAATAGAATTATGAAAGATTAACAAGTGAATTATTGAGACATGAGCAAGAAAAATCAACCAATCTTCAATGAAAATTTCGACTATAAACCAAAAATTGTCCGACTACTGTACCTGGGAAATAGTCTTTAAGTTAAGAAGTATTTTGTCTTCTTCTGATGGGTTTTGAAATTCTTCTTATCAAGGATACTTGAATAGACTTGAATAAGTTCAGAGAGTTATTAGATATATAGAATCATTCGGTCTTCCTTTGTTTCCAATTTTGTCGGATGAGAGTTCCTTCTAATCTAATTTGATCTGGTATTGTTCCTGTTGCACCTTATCAGATTTCCTACATTGAATTATTTCATATATTCTTTCTTCTTTTTAAATTTTTGTGTAGTTTTAAACAATTATTTTACTTCTTAATCCATACGTCGACGTCCATCGTGTCTCTTGGACACAATGGAAACCCAGTGCACTGACTATCAGCGGCACATTTTTGGACCAGGAACAACTTTACAAGGAACTAAATGAATTTATAGTCTCTCTTCAATGAATAATGATGAATCA
>WUQG02046407.1:0-29174 GCA_011317285.2 Androctonus mauritanicus
TTTTATTTTCGTACTGTAAATAGAAAAATATTTATACGCCTTCAAACCAAAACATGCTCAACCAGCCCCGCTCTACCTTACATAATATCGAAGGAGTTCTTTATATTTTAATGCTGATTAGGGAATTTCCTTTATAATTGTAACGCAGAAATTTAAATAATTTTTGAAGTTTTTAATTCATTTATTGATGCTAACTTAACGTGACCAGACGTCCGGGATAAGACATGTAACTTTTTTTAACATTATTCATTATATTGATAGCCATATGTATATAGCCATTTTTGATATTTTTTATATATTGAGACTGTTATTTTCTATGTATAGTTAATTTTTTGTTATGAAAAGGAAAAAAATTAATAATAAAACTTAAAAACAGAAGTAAGTTATATGTTTTTGTAATTTTTATATTAATAAAAGCATAAAAAGAGAGAGCATGACATTTTAACGACTCGCAACTAAATAAACAAAGAAAATGGTGTCCTCACCAACATGTTAAGCGTTTTTTTAATTTTTATTTAGACACGTCCCGCATTCCAATATAAAACACCTGATCACTTTATGCTAACTTGCAACATAATCTGAAATTTATCTTTTCTTTGTTTATTATGATTTTGAAATATCATTGTAATATAATCTATATTTAGTTTAAAATATTATTCAGCAAAGAAAATCATAATATATCAACCAAATTATCAAAATATAATATTTTATATCTGTATGGTAATCAATACGAAAAGATATTTTCTTAACCGTTTATTTAAAAATATTTATGTTAAGAAAAATAAATCTTTATGATTTATTGGTTACAAAAGACAAAATAGGTTAGTTAAGATCGATGAAATTGCCCACATGATCCTTTTAGAGTTATCATGTTGACGAATGGACACATCTAAATCATGCACAGTACAATTTATTCCTTTTATTCTTAGAAATGGAAAAGATCAAAAAGACCGAAAAATATGTATAAAAGTAAAATATATATATATAACTAATATATGATTTAGAGATGGTTCTTTAGATAGAAAACTTGCCACTAAAATGTGAGCTTCAAGTTCCAATCAGAGACGAAGAGAGGGATTTTTGTAGGGCAGGAATATAAGAGCTGTATTCATAGATAGTTTATTTAGAAACGGTAATGAAATATTGTACTATTTCTTACATGCTCGTTATAAGTTAGTAAGAATAAGAATAATAAAAAAAATATAACGCTGGTTACAATCTTTGATAATACTATCGTTCATAGGAAAATACAGTAAACTCCAGTATAATGCGCTCTCCTATAACGCTATGAAAAATTGCGACTAGTACTCATACAAC
Organism: Androctonus mauritanicus; assembly: GCA_011317285.2. NCBI lineage: Eukaryota > Metazoa > Arthropoda > Arachnida > Scorpiones > Buthidae > Androctonus > Androctonus mauritanicus. The sequence goes on from WUQG02046407.1 coordinate 1,318, forward strand.
GCTATAAACAGTCCCGTATAACGCATAGGATAATTTTTTTTAACGTTACTTACTCGTTACTTATAATATCCGCTGATTGTAATAAAAACCAAATGACTATTTTGTTTCCATGACAACTTTAACAACTTTTTCGTTGGATTATACGAATCCATGTTTTCGGAGTCTGTGTTATACTGGTCTACTTATATATATTTTTAAAATTTAGTTATCTGTATTCTGTTTTGTTTTTCCGTATTCTGTATTTTGTTTTCTGTTTTGTTAATTTCATTTCCATGACAGCTTTAACAACTTTTCGATCGGGTTATAAGAATCCGTGGTTTCATAGTCCGTGTTATACGAGGTCTACTTGTATATAATATTTTTTAAAATTTAGTTACTTATATTCTGTTTTTGTTTTTTTTTCCTTTATTAAAAGAAACTTTATTTAAAACAAGTTAATTAACATTCTGCACACAAAATAATATTTGAAACTAACGCACATCTCATTAGCAATATGCGATCAATGCTAGAACTCAGAGACAGGTTTAAATTTGTATAAAATGGTCTGATAATACATGTCTCGTATTACGCGATTTTCTATAACGCAGAACGTATCTCCCGCGTTGTACGGGAGCCCGCTATATTGTAAATTTATGATTGGGGAAAAAAACCTCTTTGTACGAGTTAAAACAATTTAGAATCTTATCTATGTTGTATAGATGAGCAGCGTACCTACGGGGTGTGTGAGGGGTGTCGCATCACCACTCAGAATGTAAGTCGACAAATTTTAACTATTTGATCAAATTTAAATCAGTTGAGAATGGACTGTATATATAATGCACATAGCACTAATATATGGCAAAAAAATTTTATTTTATTATGTATTTTACATTTAATTAATTAAATCATCAGTTGTATGAGGAGTTTTTTCGGAATTTTCTTCTTGACTATCCAAAAAAATAAGATTCAAATATTTTTATATTTTTATATCAAAGAAACAATTGTCATTATTATATAGCCTAATAAAATTTTGTATATTCAGTTGAAAATCTATACTTATCGGCAAATTCTATTTAATTGAAAGCTCAGTCAGCAAATTTGTCATTAGCACTCTTCCACTAATCATTACTTGGGTATATTCCTGTATAAATTTTTGAGCAATGTACTGTACCTTAACGGACTGATAAGGGATGAAAATTACATCCGAAATGCATATCTAGAATCTACTATACAAAATGTCTATGAATAAATGTCATATATTCCTGTCATACTAAAAATCTCTCTCTTCTTGTCTCTGATTGAAACTTGAGGGTTTGAGCTCACATTTTAGTAACGAATTATCTAATATTGACTTTTAAAGATTTTTATAAATTAGTTTCTATATAATTATAACTATGAGATATTTGGCATCATTATAAACAATTAGACATTTTGATATGCTGTCCTTTTATTCGACTATTTTATGAATTCCATAAGGACAATTTTTTCTGTTGTCCTATAACATTAAATGGCACATCACTCTAAAAGATTTTTCGAAAAATATTACGCATCTGTTACAATGCTTATGAAGAATCGAAATTCTAATAAAACGACTGTTTTAGCTATTTCAAAATACGCAGTTTAAAGAAGTCTACTGAAGATTTTCCCATCATTGTTTTTTTTATTTCATCTAGTGATTTCTATTTTTGAAAGTCGGCGAAGAGTATCGCCATTAATAATAAGGATTTCGAGTCACGGGTAATGAATATATAAGCAATCTTGTCATCACTGTTACGTCGAAGCGAGTACCGCAAGTTAGAATTGTAATATGTTTTTTCTAGCACGAATCTTCGTACTTTTAGGACTTGCTTAATAATAATAATAATAATAACGATAACAGAAATTGCATCTTTTTAAGCAAATTTTGGAACCAGTGCTATTTTCGAGCGTTAATTCTGCCTTTTTATTACTCAAAATGTAATTTGAATGTTATGCAAGAGTATGATTCTTGAAAATACTTACAAGCGACCTTCACGATTTTGTGAATCTGATTGCTGAAAATGCATAACACCAATCGATAGAGCACCTTAAGAAACCTTAAACAGACAACATTTATCGGCGGACCGCTGATGAGATTAAAGCTGCAGATGTTCAAAGTTCACAGAATAACTGGTATTTTCAACAGACATAATACATGTTTAATTGCAACTATAGTATAAGCCTACCTTAAGAATGAGTGTGTGATTCAGAAAAAGAAAAATGGAAAATTAAAGATGGATTCGTGATATATTTCACAAATATTGAAAGTGAAGGAATAATCAACAGTGTAATGAATGTATCAAGTCGCCGTCGAATTTTGTAGAAAGAGTATCGAATGATATTTGGAAAATTGGAGCTGTAACTGGAAGTGAGTGAGTTTCTTCAACTTCAATACTTGTGAAATATGTCATTAATCCAGCTTTACCTTTCTTCAATGTACTCACTGTTCCCCCCCATTTTTGTCTGAATCACATAACCATCCTTAAGGAACACAACAGTTGCAATTAAACATGTACTATGTCCGTTGAAAATTATATAATATCAGTTATTCTGTGAACTTTGAACATCTGTAGCTTTTGTCTCATCAGCGATCCGCCGATAAATGTTGTCTGTTTAGAGGTTTCTTAAGGTGCTCTATCGATTGCTGTTATGCATTTTCAGCAATCGAATTCACAAAATCGTGAAAGTTCCTTGTCAGTCATAAAGTTTATCATCAACACCACTATCGAAAAATTGGATTATAATTAGGAATTTTCTAAGGGATTTTCCAATATAAGAACTTAGTTTAAACATTAGAAATAGTTGGAGACATCAGGTACTTTCGCTAGCTTAGATAATAATAGTTTTATTCACTATTATTTTTTATGTTTGAATTATATTTACGATATCTCTACGAAAATTTAAAAGTAAAACATCAATATCCGCAGAAAATACCTGAAATGAAAGCATATTTCTTAAACATAAAACGTTCTTTACTCTTTGACGAATGATCAGAATTTTTAATCCTAATTGTCGTTTCGCATTATCAAATTTCCGAATCGATAATTATAAATATTCAAAATAACTTTTTAATGGTAGGATTACTATTGAAAATATACTTTAAATATTGAATGAAAGTAATTAAGCACCAATTGTTCTAGTTCGAAAGTCTTTTGCAAGCAGCTTTATCTAACAATATTCGACTCTTCTACTTAAATTTATCTTTCGATTAATCGAGCGATTCTGATACTATAACTGATACTATAATTCTATAGTTAATAAAGAACAGTTTGTAAGAATCTCTCTATTAACTATAATTCAGTAATTTACAGATCTGTTCAAAAGATTAATGAGCACATATACTTTACAAATTCCCAGCTATAATTTATTTTATCCAAATATATTAAGAATTTTTCCCTTTACACAAAGATATAGGATTAAATTATTTCGCTGTTTTCGTGTCTCTTAATTTGTCAGATGTGTGAAAATACAGAATAAATTTTTTGTTATGGAATTCATTTTCTTTTTCAGGATCATAAATTATGTTAAATAAGACAAGGCATTTACAAAATGGCATTCCTGGATCATTTTTTAACATAAAGCGGCATTAATTTAATCTCTAATTACTTCCAAAACAATTTGCTACCGAGTCGTTTCCTTCCACATTCTGAGTTTTATTTTGAAAAATTGCTTAAAAATTCGCAAAATTTGTAACCGAAATACTTCAGTTTTATGGTTAAAATTGCTTACTTTTCGTTTGTTATATTTATTTCTTTAATAATTTTATTTATAATAATCTATATATAAACTAACTCATATGAAACACAGATCTAACTACGATTTATAGTGGATGGATACACCAAATGCTTAATAATAATTAATGACATCACAATTGCGTAACAGTTTTTGGATATTCAGTATCTTTAATTTATATTTATCATACATTCTGTAGTCAGTTTCCAAACTTTTTTAGTTGTGCAACTTTTATCAGTAAAGAAAAATAGTATCCATTCCCATACAACAGACATGTATTATAACAAGCAAACTAAATGCGTATCCTGAAAATTTCTTACGCACTCCTAAGCGTCAGTGCAGCACACTTTGGGGATCACTAACTTAGATCTATAATATATTTACGATTTTTAGCCTTTCAAACGTTTAGTCACTGGAGCAAAATGCATTACTGTTTATAGGAATACGCTTATTTATACGACACTACTAAATCTCGAAACGTATCACGATAGTGCTGTGACTCTCTATAATTTGTAGAATTACCAACAAACTAGCTCATGTTTGAATTTTCTAATTATTATTATTATTATTTTACAAAAACCAATTTTATATTAGCGAGAGACAATAGACAGACAAACTGTCTGCTCGCTAAATATACTATTTCAAATCAAATATTGCAAAACACTCAAATTTTAGAGAATCGTTTCTTAATAGTTAAATTGAAGGATTTTTCTACATAACCTTCATACAAGTTATTAAGTTTTATAAAGTTGATAAGTTTGAAACAATTTTTGCACGTTAATGGTATTCTTATTTGAAAGTTTTTTACATTAAAATGGCTAAATTATTATATATTACTGATGAAAACTTTCTTTGTTTATGTAAATTTTATATTTTTATGACATTTTGGGTTATTATTAAGAACGGTCATAAAATATCCATTTAACGTAAAGAGATAATGAAAATATATCATAATTACTGTCACTAGCACCAAGATCCTTATCGTGTTCGGAAACAGGCAAAAGAAATCACCAACATCTACAAATTAGAATGTTTCTGCATCTAGCTGGACTTTGACATTTCGACGTTCTATGATATGTCATGTTTACCAGGCACCAAAAATGAGAAAAGTATAAACGGTATATTATTCAGAATGAAAGGATCTGATAGTGATTCAGTTAAGAGCAATGAGTCATGTAAAATCATTACTCCATTTTAAGAATTCAAAATTATTAATTTTTTTACTTTTTAAAAATGGTCGGTATCGGATCAATTTTGCTAACATAAGAGAAAAATCATCGCATAGTTTGGAGCACTATCGCGTGTAAATATTATCCGATCTGGATGAAATTTATATATATTATTATTATCTTATAAAGAACCACGCATGTCGAAAATGGCCGGTATTGGATCATATGTGGATGGAAGTATGTCTGTCAAAATGATATCTCATGTAAATATCATTTGAATGAAATTCATATGAAATAATATATGTAAATTTCATTATTAAAATTCTGGATATTTTCAAAAATGCGAAGCTGACGAGTTGATACAAAGGAAAAGCTCCGGAAAGTTCGAATACCCGGGTTTCCTTGGTAAATATTTATAATTTATCTCATTGCGTTTGAATTCCACTAATTACTGATCAACATTAATTATGACCATAGTAAAGAGTTTGTGGTTTATTTTTGTTTCCTAATGCAATGATCATCTGGGCAAAATTGTGCCAATAATCATAAAATTAAAAACAGTATGTAATAGACACTTGTAGAAAACAAAGATGCCTAGCATATAATATACAACAACATTCAAAAACTTTAAAAGGGACAATTGATAAAACCAAACAAAATAACAAGTAACAGCATTAATTTCATTAAAGTAGAAAATATAAAAAATTAATTAGTAAAAACAATGTAATAGAGTAGCTTCATGTAAAAGAAAAACTATATCTAAAATATTTGATAAGAAAGGCCGTAATTATCAAAATTATTTCCAAGTTTAAAAAATGATAAAAAAAAAAAAACAGAATAATTACAAAACCGTAAACATTGGGCAGTGAAATAAGAATATTCTACTAAAATGTACTTCAAAGTAAGTTCACAGTAGTAAAGATCGCAAATCGATCCTATCAACAGTTGGCAAATGACATTCTGTATCCTAAATAGTCTTTCTAGGACTATTTTCTTTCTTCTGTTTCTACAGTAGCTTAATTGCAAATATATAGTAGAAGAGATGGTAAAATAGTTTCTACAGATCTGGTCGTCCTATGAATGTGGTTATTAAACTGTAGCAAAAATTTAACAAACAGCAAAATTTCGTAATATCTTATTTATATGCATGCGTTTCACTGAATAATTTTTTGTGCTCAGTAAATAATGCTTAGGCCTACTAGTTTAAAAAGTATTTAAAAGGAATAAATTAAAAAATACTTTTAAAACTCAAAACTCTACCTTATTTAAGAAAAAGCTTGAACTTCTGTCATCTGTTTATTTAAGAGAAAACTGGAGATTTTTGGATAGAGTGACTGGAGCCAACAATTCCAGCTATAAGATCGTGTATGCTAAAAATGATCAGAATCGATTTTTATATACACGATCTTCTACCGGATCCCAAAAATGTATGTGAATTTCATTCAAATCGAGTAATATTTACAAAGATATTACTTCAAAATAACTTAATATCCTTTCTCTTTTACATCAATAAATATCGATCTGATATCGATTATTTTCGATAGTCTCCGTTTCTAGTTTGTTCTGATAACCTATGTAAATTTTTCTAAAATATATACACAAATTATTGTGATAACAGACAATCAAATAGACAGCAGGTTAAAATTAATTTATATAACTTTTTATTCAATTTTGGAATGAAAACAGACAAAAATAAACACGAAAAAGCGATAAAATATACTTGAATAAAAATAATCAATATATTAACAGATTTTTTCAATGAATTACATAATTTTTTTAGCATTTATGCCTGCTAAAACATATAATTCATTTTTTTTAATTATTATTTTCATATTGAAAGACATTAAACTTAATTAGCTCACGCTTAAATGAACGTAATTCATTCCTTTCATTAAAATAACTTTTTAAAATTTTATTTTTATGACTTAACAATTCATTCCCTTCATTATTTTTTATAGTTATTAAAAACATCGTAATGATTAATAAATTAAACAATTCATAAAAATTTAGCATATAGAAATAAAAATAAAAATAAATAAAATTATAGAATGAAAATGATATATTATTTTGTACATCTTATATACTTTTACTTGCCACGAAGACAACTTCTCCGCTCCATCAAAGAAGTACTGTAGAGAAGTGTTTTATATATACGGTATCTTTGTATGCTTTAACTTGTCACGAAGACAATCCATCTCGCTTTACCAAAGATACCATACGGGAGTACAGTATTTTATATATCATAACCTGAAAACATGGATCTGAGAGGAACGGTAATCCTAGAATCGAAAATAATTTTGCTAAAATCAATAATCGATTTGTACACTTTAACACATATGTACCCTTTTTTTCGGACAAACGAATACATACGTATTAAAGACATTGCTAAGAATATAAGCTTGTCCTACTCTCATAAATTTCTTATTTCGCCCAAAAGCCGCTTTTCTTGATCTGTTAAAAATATCTGTTAAATTACTTGGCAGAGAATCTTATTCGAATAATTCTAATCCATTTAAGTTCGTTCAATTAAGTTACGAATCCATATTGATGAGTCTTTTGTCTATATAAAAAAATATACGCTTACAAGTTAGCATATATACACACGCCAAATTCAAATGGTTAAAACTAGTTATACTTGATTAAAATCTGGAATATTCGAATTAGAAATATATTTTATATATATCCGCGTTTTCTTACGTATCTATGCAACCATTACACAACTTAATGGCTCTCGTGTGTAACAGAAATTTCGTGTATTTTACAACGACCTTCAGAACCGGGATAGAAACTAGTTGTAATATCGGAACCGGGTCGATGACGATTTATAGCCTTTTCGCTCTACTTTGAGTAACGTGTTATCGATTGTTATTATACCGATTTGATAAATTCTAGAACATTTTCACCATTATTTCAGGAATTTTTGCTAAATATTGGGTCAAGATTACACGCGCAATTTCGCAATTTTCTCGTACAGACTTTGTTTTCTTCTCATTCAAAATGGTAGATGCAAATATCTGCAAAATATTTTTTCTCTTTTTATTTCACTACTAAAACCACGTTGATAGAAGAAAATAGGTCAGAATTTTCTATTGATATGTTTATAAACAAAGATAAATACCATTGTGATATTTTAAACGTATAAATATATCGTCCTCTCTCTCTCTCTCTCTCTATTATATTTTTAAATTGTATATGCTATAATCTTGGATAGTGATCATGTAAAAATACTTAAATCATCCTGCAATTTGATGTTGGCACAGTGATATATAGAAATTGAAGGAGAATAAAGGATAAGGGAAATTGCTATTCTTTTTATAAATCCTTCTGCCATTACAATAGCCAAAGAAGAGTTGCTTTAATGAAGAGGTGGAGCGAAAGCGACGTGTTAAAACAGAGAAAAGGTGGGTTCAATTAACTAGACTAGTTCTCTATGGGTGGGGCTAGAATTCACCTATCTGTTCTGCATGGCATAAGAGACAACTAAAGAGTTTTCTCTTTCCTTTAGTGTCCTAACACACTTTCTTTTGGATCCTTTCAACCTTTTTCTCTTACTCTCCTCAGTTTTTCTCACTTCGTTCTTCGTTCTTCTGTCGACTAACTTGCGAGCACAACCCACTATTCTTTTCACTTGAGTGAATTAATCAGACCATCTTGAATGCAGTGCTTAAATGACATAAAGAGTAAACAAAATAATCAGTTGAATAAAAAAATAAAAAATTTGAAGAAAAAGAAAGTAATCTTATATGGCATTTTAATACGGAATAAGATAAATAATATAATTAAGCATAATTCCAAATTCGTGATGTTTCTTATAGAAAAATTTTTCCAGATAAAAATATATATTAGAAATATATTCATTAAAGATTAATTCTTATTTTATGTTAAGTAAAGTGACACTTTTAAGACAATTATTAAAAGAGAATATTGTAATTTCAGATTAATCTCTCTCAATTAAACACTGCATACAATATAGTAAATGAATGTACAACATAAACATTTTGTCGTCCTATAACTAGTAGTGAGCTATGAAAATTTCAACAAAACTTTATCTCATAAAAGCGAAATATCAAATTCTAATTAAATGTTTTACTTTTTACAAAAACAGAAAATACAAATAATTGTGTATGCACAAGAAAACATTTTAAAATATAAAAAAAAATCTTTAAAATTTAAAAAAATAAAAATAAATAAAAATAGCTCACTTATTGACATCTTTTAATGGAAAATTAAACAACGGAACTTCATCCCATCGTCTTAATATTAAACAATTTGATACCCAGCAATAAATTGATTGAAAACAGACGGCATTTTCCATCAACTGTTTAAATTTTAGGTTATCTACAACGTGTTTGACGGAACTTAAACGAAACTAGACGAGACTAATTCTCATTCTTCCCACGTTTCAAAAGCTTTCTTGCGCGCTAAATCCCTACCCGTCTGCTCTGCGTCGGAGAGCATTATGGCCAGATCGCCACTATTCGAGATGTACATTAAATACGCAAATACGAGGAAGAGAAAGATTAACGTAAGTCAAAGTATGATTATGACACGCAAGTTTTTCTTGGAATAAATAAACAAGCAAACAAAAAGAACAAGGGGCTCACAGATTAGAGACAAATTTAACAAAGAGCTCCCGCGAGCCGCCTAAATCTCACCACTGCGTATAACAGTATGAAATATGCAAAGAAATTCAATAGCGTAATACTTTTTTTTATTAAAAAATATCTAATAACAACACAAAAGACGCTATATAACTATTAAATATATCAAACAATATTTAAAATAAAGATATTGGAATAATATTACACCATAGCAGACACCGACAAGCATCCCACGTTTTATAAATAAATTTTTAATTTAGAAAATGGAATTTTTTTATAGCAAATATTAAAGTGTGTATAAAGCTAAATTTTATTTTTCCAGTTACTGTGTCGTGAATTCTGAGAGGGTATAAGCATCTAAGGCATTTATTTTATATTGATATCATCTATTTGAATTATTGATCTGAATAAAAATTTTTCTAGTGATTTTTTTCATCGTCGTTATAACAACATTAGGGCAATATTCATTATATTCGTCCGAAACTAATGGTAATAAGTTAAAATACGTTAATATAGTAATATGTATGGTTAACAATATTGTAACTATCAATATATATATGTACAGAGATTTTCAGAGAAAATGTGAGGCACAGACAACCACTCTTCTTTCTGTATATATATACAGTATATGATAGAACAACAGTATCAAGCAATTTACTCTTTAAAAGTAAATAAAATTGCAATATGAGCAATTATTTACTTTTAAAGAGTAAATTGATTTATTTTTAATTTTTTAAATTTAGCCTACTTATTGTTGGATAGGATAAATATATTGAATATTGTTATAATGATAAATGTTTAATATATTTCTATATATTGAATAATATATTCTATATAGTTTTATATTGAAACATCTAAAATTGTATGATATATATCTTCAATATATATAGGCCTATATCATACAATTTTAGATGTTTTTATGTTGCCTGCATATTCTAAATGGTAAGTACCCAGATATATGTAAAAAATCGAATCGATGTAAGCAAAAAATAATATATACTCAAACAGGAAATCTGATGATTGATTCTAAAAGAAATGTATGTTCGGACAAATTCACTCGAGCTGATACAAAAATTCAATTTTCGTCGCTTATTATCAATTATTTTCAACAGCTGTTATAAAATAGCTGCAAGATTCGGAATTGTTACATTATACGAGTCGACATCACTTAAAGGTTTCTTTCAAAATTACTCTTTGAATAATTTAACTACTTACTCTAAACGTAAGCTATAATAAAAAAAAAAGAAAATATAAACTATCCTTAAAGCTAAAATAAACAGAAAAATCCAAAAGGCAAAAAAATCAATTAGAAAATACTAAAAATAACATCCAAAAATCATAAAATTTTAATAGCTCCCAAAAATTGAAAATTGTTTTTCGTATAAACAGATAGTATAGTCTTATCTCTCATCTTTTAATTAAAACTATACTTTATTATTAGCTTTAACTTGTTGATTTATAACTTGATAGTTTAATTATACTTTATTTTAAAAATTATAACATTTAAAGAAGAATAAAAATTGCTTAATTTACAGATCTTGATTAATTAATCGCCTTCATATTCTACGCCATATCATATCACTCGATCTAAACCATTCCTGACATTCGTAACAAATACTCAAGATGTTGCTTTAAATGCTTTGTGGTTTCCATTTAGACAGCTTTATCAAAACTTGCTCTTAATTTTTGACAGCTATTTTGAGGAGTTTTGATCAATATGCAAATATAAAAGCTTTATTATCAGTATATAATCAAGATATCAGGAGAGATTCTGCATCTCCTGATATCATGATTATATCAGGATATCAGGAGATTAGACGGTTTGTCTTCACTTTCTTATAAAGGGATAAATGTTTCATAGATCCCCAGATAAATTAGGATCCAATCTATTGGTATTCTTAGACCTCTGACCTGTGAATACCAAGGTCTAAGAGTGAGTCTTCTAGTAGTAAGATAGTTCAGAAAACCTCTTGATTTAGAATCTTAAAATTGAGGTATTATCATGATCTCAATTTTAAGATTGTGTGTAACTAAACAAAATATATCTGATGAAAGCATGCTAGAAAATAATAGAAAGGGAAAATACCGTATCAGCATCACATATGATATTTATTATTATTATTTACAAATCATTTGAAGCAAGTAATTTTGTTTTCGTTTTCTAAAATAAAAAAAATTTACAATAAAAAATTGTAATGATTCAAGAAGAAATTTTAAAACTTAATATTGATTATAATACAAAAATGTCATTTCTTAAGATTTTCAGTCGAATTACTTAGCGAATTTGTCGACTGTTTATTATAAAAATATTTGTTTAATTATTTTTACAGACTTTTAAATTCAATTGCTTTGTTATCAAACATATTTAAAGAAACCTTCAACAAAATTATTTGATCAATAATAATTTAGTACTCAAAATTTTTTGTCACTACATTTTCTTTTAATGACTTTATCGGTCTACCTTCGTGACCTTCCATTCAAGGTGTTAAATGGCGCATCGCAGCACAATCTGCGAGACGAAGCTAAATTTGGAGGAAGTGCTTAAACTGCAAAGTCGTCAATGTAATGCATCGATATCTGATGATTTGGTGAATGATAATTTAACCATCATTACTCCTCTGTTTTCCGGTGAAGCTACGCCATCGGTGCTACTCTTCTTTAATCGACGATTGGTAAAATGGTAGTGTGTGGGAGCAGAGATCCCGGTAATTTTTGCCTAGCCATTTATTTTTCATCTTTAAGATGGTCGTTAAAATTATGATACGACGTTCACTTATTGTTAATTTTATTATCAAAAATAATTAAAATGACGAAAACAGGAACTATAAATTAATAAATGGCGAAATATTAATTTTTTTAATGATAAAACGATTTTATACTGTTCTATCAAAAAAATAGATTTATGTATTTGAATATTATAGAGTATACTTCTTTCAAAAGCAAATTAAAAATATATAACGTCAGATTATAATTAGATTATATTATTGCTAAATTGACAGAAAAAAATCCTATAGAACTAATTTAAAGACAAAAATCGAGCGCCAAAACACTCTCGATGGACAAAAGTTTGAAATGGATCATTAATACGTCCGGTAACACCAAATTCTAACACAGTATCTTCATTTAGAATGCGAATGGATTCCATCCTAGACATCGTATATTTTCCCCGTCACTCAGTCGACTCTCCCTTGATGTTGGATTAAAATCACCTAGTCCGAATAAATTGTCGATCGGCTCATCCGAGTTGTGACATTCGAGTTAGAGTCGCTGGTAACCGCCGCCGTGCGACGGTTACCAACGACTCTAACACGAATGTCACAACTCGGATGAAAAGAAAATTTTCCAAATTAAATTATATTTATAATAAATTTCATAAAAGACCTAGATGGGAAAGTTTGTTACAAACCGTCGATGTAACGAACTTCTCCATCAACGAATTATACGCTTAATAAACACAAAATATTACTTAAGCGTGATATTTGTTCCAAAAATAATTCCAGTCTCTTTCGCCGTTCCAAGAGCGGAAATTGCTCTGAAGAAAATTCTCTAGTTAAGAAAGAAACTGCGAACTTCTTTCTGGTAATTAAGACGATTATTTTTGGTTGTGCTATTAGAACGGCGATTATTTCTTCGATATTTTTTAATACAAAGTTTAACTAATGATTATACTCGAAACTCTCTAAATATTTTATACTAAATTAGAAGAAATAATATTTGACTCCAATCGATTTCTTTCTTCTTCTTCTTTCTGTTCTAAGTATCCATACCGATATTATATTTCCTAGTTACTTTCTCTGTCATTAGACAAGATAAGAAATTTTCAATTGATGGAAATTATCTTTGCTTATTAAGTGACTGATGAGTTAGAATTTAAAGAATTTGTTAAATATTTGGTTGAGAACTTATTTCGCTAACTCGATTTTATACAATCAAAAATAATTCGCTGGATCATTACTTAATTTACTTAATCGATTAAATTTTTCTTATTAAGATTTATAATATAAATCTTAATAAGAGAAATCTTATTAAGATTTTTATATGTTATCAAAATCGATCATCACAAATAATAATCCTTTTATATTCAGTCTATTTTTTTTTTTTTTTGTGTGTGTGTGTGTGTGTGTGTTAGATTCAAAATTTAATCAACTTCCGTTTTCAACACATCTGTAGACGGTTTGTAGATCGGATTTTGAAGAAAATCGATTAAAATATCCGTTGTAATTTTTTATATAATGGAGAAAGATAAACTGAACTAAAATCCTGATCTTTTCGTAGCTTGTATACATAGTGGTTCCTACAGTAAGTTAAAATCGATCTGAACAGGTAACGAGAATTCGGACGATCCAGATCTATGTAGTGGGAAAGCAGTGCACTGTTCCTTTATACCGAAAGGAGGTGCCTTTCTAGCAGAAGAAAAATCCTTGAATTTATGGGATAAACTATCAAAATTGTACTTAGTGGGTTTGATTACAGAAGCGGTAACTTGAAATATATTGTTCTCATGTTACTCTTAATTGTTAGTTAATCAGGAATCTAAAATATCTATAGTATATATATTTTAGCTATACATATCGCTAGTGTTAAATTTTAATAATCATCTGCTATATTATTAAATAATTGCAGACCAAAGGACCAATTTGCTTCTAACAAATCTTGAATGAAAAAAAATTTGCTATGTCAGTGATGTCATTATTACATTAATAATTAGACCTTCAGTAAAATTACTATTCACAAATAAATCAGTTTATTTTAAAACTGACTTTTAAAAAATTTTTATTCATGTAAGTAGCTTGAATTTTATGATTTAATATGGCATTGGGAAATTTATTTTAAGCAAATTCATAATCAATAAAAAAAATCACTGCTTATTAACAAGAAACCAAAATTATACAGATATTTAAAGAATCATTAATCAAAAATATTTTTTAAACTAATTAGTTAATAACCTTAACATAATTAATACATGATTTTTCTTTTAATATATTTAAATGAAAATAACAATGTGCTAAACTACTATGTACAATATATGTGATCAGTTTTTTGGTTTCTCATATATAGTCAGTGCTTTCTGTTTCTGTTTATATATATATATATATTTCTTCCTTCTCTTTCTTTTAAGCATTTCTTTGGCTTAGTGGCTAATAAAAAAATCAAATAAAATATGAATGCAAGCTTCCATCATCTAGATCCATCCTTAGATTCCTCACAAAAATCAACAATATAAAGATTTTCAATCGCAAATTTTAATCTTTAAAAATGTTTCGAGTTTTCGTTAGATTATCTTCAATCACAAATTGTAACTAAAGATAATCTAATGATAGATCGAAAATATTTTTTTCAATGATTAAATTTTGTGATTTAACCCTGTATAGTGCTGACTTCTATAATATTATGCTTCTACTTATCATTACTTATCAGCGTTATTTATTGACATAGATAAAAGTAAAACTGAATCCGTGCAATTTGTATGGAAAATAATACGTTTTCATGAAAATATGAATATATCAGATATACTTTAATATTTGATATATTCGGAAGAATCTGTAATTTTCGTATAATTAACAATCACTGTATGGCTCATATCAATCATTTTTCAAATTCTTGATTATACAGTATATAATGTAATATTGCATTACCTCTCACTAACTACACTCCTAATAAGGATTTTTAACAGTAAGTTGAGGGATGGTTATCTTAGGCAATAGTCTATTCTAGATTCATATTTGATCAGTGAACTCCATTATGTAGCAAAGCACTGTTTATGCGATGAATGGAAATTTCGTTTCACTCAATGGTATATTAATTAGAATAAATGGATGACGTAAAGTCATGGCAGATCATTCTTGATCCATTTCTAGTGTTCCTAGTCTTTCATTATATCAAATGATTTATTTATTTTTGGTGTGAAAAAATACGTATGAACCACTAAGAATACTTCCACCGGTTAAATCCCACGCTGAAGGTAACAGATATGCATATAAATATTAAATAATATGATATGAAATTATCTTAAAAATAACAATTGTTTCCGCCCGTCTACGATAAGATAAATTATGATTGATTATTCATCACTTCATTTCTATCGGCCATTCTTCCTGGAATTAAGCTATAATGTGGCCGACCATGATATCCCGTTTCTTGGATTCTTCTATCTTGAAGGCTTGGAAAAAAAGGGCCTGCATTCTCCTCGCTCCTCTGCTGCTGCTGCCTTTGCCTTTGCACTACAGAACACAAGTAAGCAATCATACCTAAACGGATAAATTATTATTAAATAAACTAGAGTGGCTTAATCGCTACCAAAATCACTGGAGGTTTATCTGTTATCCATCATTCAATAATAGCGATATCTATCTCAAACCAAGATCTTTTGTTCTCTGACAAGAATAACGTAATATTGCTTTTAAAATTATTGGTAAATTATGTTTTTGTTCATTTACAAAATAATTTTACTTTTGGTATACTGGAATTAACCTTATCGATTGTTCGAATTATTTTAGTTACACAAAATTCGGTTATCTATCTTTAAAAATCTCTACGCAAATAGCCTATGTAATATAGTTAAAACAAGTTAATATTTGCACTCGTTAATTTCATTTTCAATTTGTCACTTTATGTTACATAACAATTTTAGATTATTAAATGCATAATGAACCGAGAGTGGGGATTTACTAATTTTAAATGGTCATAAATCGCCATAAGTCATCCTCTAATTTCCTATTTCGAAATTTCCATCCGACGGTATTTGTTTTATGACTAAATCTACATTTATATTAACTTTTGTAATTTACTAAGCCCGAAATTTTGAACGCGGGATAGTAGATTCGTTGTAATACATACAGTAACTTATATACAAAAACGGATGGCACATTTCGTAATTCATGACGTCGAAAAGTCGAGAAAAATAAATATTGTTTCTCAGTCTTATTCTTAAACACGCTGTAGATTAAGAAAATTTAATTTTATAATTTTTAACTGATTAATTAAAACTCTAGATACATTTGTTCAAAATATTAAAACAATTAGATAGTTGTTTTGTGTCCTAATTTTGTTTCGAGATAAATGCTCCTTCTCTCACCTTTAGAAAACATTTTTTTATACACGAGAGAAATTTACTTGTCAATATATCTTTTCTTATTAGAACATATTTAAAATTATAATAGTTTATTAATCATTTAATTACATAATTATGCTTTGATAAAGATTTTTAAAATCTACTCTACAGTACACAGTTTACAAAAAGACTTCTCTTAAAGAGAAGAGTCTTTTTGTAGCTCTTAAAGAGATGGGTATTACTATGCAATATGTTTAATATCACTTCGTATATATGTATATCAGTTCGTATACTATATATGAATTCTGTATTGTATTAAATCTTGATCATCATCATATAAACACTTGATTATCACTCGATATGATGATAATATCGAAACGATAACCGAAGAAAAGTAATAATAAACTTTATCGCAATTGCGAATTATTAGATAACAATGAGATTGTATTATTTCTTTCATGAAAAGTAGTAGTATTTCTTACATGGAAAAAGTATAACTGGACTACTAAACATAATATGTTTATCAGGATATTTCAAATATTTTAAGAGCATTTATAGTTAAAAAACAAAATAGAATACTAATTTAGTTGATTAAAATTAATGCTAATGATTTTATAAACATTAGATATTATCCGCTAAAATAGAATATTCTAAATTATAATTTTAGCAATAATAAATAACGATTTTGTCCATATTATATTTCTTTTGTTACATTTGATTTTGTCCAAAAGAATTCCAAAAAAAATAAATTAAATGATGAAACGAATATCGTATCATAGCGAAAAAAGTAGAATTCCATTTTCTGATTTTTCGATTACACACACACATACATATATATCTAAAGTATTATGATATTCATAACTGCATCTGACTGATATATCTTACATGTTATAACATTTCTTTCATACTATTCTAGCTATCAAAAACCAAGATTATTTACTGATCTCTTACACTAACATGAAATACGCAAATATATCTAATACAATGAAACATCTTTCACCAGAACCAATTGCAAAAAAAACCTACGAAAATTTTTCAGTTTCATGATTTTATGCCTTTGGAGAAAAAAGAATTAAAACAATTTTTTTTTATAAAAAAGTTTTTAATTTTTTATATTTTTTTTAGAAAGAATATTTATATTTAAAACTAAATACTTGGCAGAAATACCAATGTAAATGATCAAAAGTATATGATAATGAATTCTTTTTCAATTATAAATTTAATTATCTCTATAACAGTGCAAATTAAGATAACAGAATGTCAAATATTATACCATGATGATAATATTTTTAAATGATTACGAAAACATCTGTATCAACGAAAATTATTAAATTATACAGAAAACATTCTGTAGAATTCAATTATAATGTATAAAAAAAAAAGCCGACTCTGCCTGAAGAAATAAAAATTATTTGCATCAAAATCGATTTTAATGAAAATTTTTAAATAATGCTACAACCAGTTTAAATCTTTAATGAAAAGTATTTTATTTATTCTTATATTTTTCTATAAAAGTTACCAGTTCTATACAAATTATATTTTTCTATAAAAGTTAGTAAAAATTAATCTGTCTTGGAAAGGAACTGAAATCTTACAATAAGAAAATTATAAGAATTGCAATATAAAATAATATATAGTAGGCCTATATAAAAATAATTATAGTCTCACAAATCAATATTTTTCCTCCATTGACTGAACTGAATAAATTATCTCAATAATCTGACAGAAGTTTTTATAAAATTTTTTCCATATTTATTAATTGTTACAAAAATAAGAAATAGGATATATTGTATACTGTACGTATAAATGTATATCGTATAATGTACTATATATTCTAAGCAAGATACTATATTATATTGTACTGTATTATATATACTGTATATTCTAAGGAAGATAATAAACATCCAAAAATTTAAAAAATAATTTTATATATAGAAGATTTACAATGTTCAATATATTTCTACATGACATGTCAGCTGCATCGACACTTATAAATGTGAAAGAAGAAATTTTGGAGTACTAAATCGTACAATTTTATACATTTACCTTGAATTTTATTCCGCTTTCATTCTGTTCGATACTAACAAGTAAGTATGGAGTCGTTTCAATTCCCAGTATGGGCAGCCATATCCGTAATAAGATCGGTTTTCTAGAAATATGAGACCCGGAAATGAACTCGAATTTTCCAGAAACGAATCCCAATACACTTCCACCCTACCTTCCAGCCGATCATACACTTACACTAGATAGATTATGATTTTCGGGTCTGAAAAGTTAATTTAACAGAATTATATATGAAAGAAAATAAAAAATTTCGAAACTTACGGCTTATAGAATTCGTAACAAATGAAAATCTGTATAACTAATTTAAAACTTTCGGACTGCAAGAATTCCGTCTAAAATATTTCACTATAACGCAATATAATATGGTAATGAGTCATACAACAATTCCTAATGTGAGAATAAAATTAATAATATATTATTAGACTAGAATAATGTCCAAATATAAATTTTAAAAAAATTCGTGATTATGTCTAGAGTATTGTATTTTTGTTTTTAAAATATTGTATATTCTATTATTATAATGAAGATGGTTGCATAATGAAACAAAATGGCTACTTCGATAATGTCAATTTAAGTAAAAATAATGATTAAAATGATGACTATTAATTAGAAAAATCAAAAAATGTTTGATCCCCAAAAATGTAGAAAATAATTATAATAAATTCTTCAGAATAGCCAACATGTAGATTGCGGAGAAGAAAATATGATGCTAACTAATTGAAAATTTAGTAGAATTATAGAACAGTAAAAATCCCTGATGGCATTATTATTTTAGATAAGAGTAAGATAAAATATATAATAAACTCAGCATTCGTTTGTTCGAAAAATGTGTATCAAAAATTTCCATTGTAGCTATTAATTATTACAATCAAATATCATAATCGTTTTTATTTATGATTTTATTGGGTATTTATGAATTTTGTTTTTATCTATTTTAAATATTTTTTAATTATTTCTAAAAATCAGTTATTATTTTAAATTAATGTGATTATTTCCAAGAAATTTATCAAAGTTTATTTTAATATTAGGAATCAAAATGTGGTTATGTCGTTCTGTTGATGGCTTTTTATTGGATGACAAAAGCCATACCTTTGCCCATAACTGGACTTTTACCCATAATACTGCTACCAACCTTAGGAGTTATAGATACAACTGAAGTTTGTTCTGCTTATATGAATGTAAGTAAAAATTACATTACTTCTAAACCGCTTATATAATTATTAAATAACGAGACTATTCTAAGTTGAATAATATGTTATACATAATCCATAGCCTAGTGAGATTCTCAGGCTTTAAAAGATTCTTTGGACCAGTATTTTTTCGATAACCAGTTTTATTTTTCTGAAACCAGTATTTTTTTGATAGTTGAATTCTCCTATTTATTTAAATCCCAAAAAACCAAATTGTTCAGGTGAAAACTGCTTGGCTTTCCACTAAGAGAACCCGAGAACTTTTGTCTTCTTTTTTATGTTGCTTTTCATCCTATTGGATATTTAAATGGCGGCACTCTAGTGAGCATCACAGGCCTTCCCCAAATCTGTGGTGATTGACCGTCAAATGAAAGATAAGGTTTGTTGGCCAGAGATCTGACTGTTCTTGAAAAAATATGAAGACTATAGAACCGGAAATTGAAACAAATAGATGATAAGTCAACACTTTTCCATGCGATTATCGGACCAAGAATTTGGAATTGAATTCTGGCCTTATTGCTCTGAAAATTCATATAAAGAATTCAAGATTAGCCATCGATCGCAATTATCTAGAACTCAGTTGATCCCATCACGATTATATATACAGTTCTTTCTTATTTATTCTAGGTGGTAGAGCATTCCAGTACCCATCATGAGCTATTCATGTTCATGGAGGTTAGCCATTCAGGTAATAAATGGATTTGATGAGTCATATTCGAATTTTTCTTGAAAAAATTTTTCAAGATGTGGAATTGAAAACTGAACACGGATCCTCCAGGATGGAAGCACAGCACGCTTTTATCGTTGGCAGCTGGTCGATGAGTAAGTACCTTTCATGATTGAGCCTGGAATTGCTATAGCATTTAGTAATCGAACAACGATTGGAAAATGGCATTGAAAAACCGATTAACAAAATTTTCTACACATTTTTTTCATTTCAATAAATTTTCAATAGAAATAATTATTAGAAATTCTGACTAGATTACTATAATTTATTTATAGTAATCCAGTCAGAATTTTATCCATGAGAAATGATAGAAAATAAATTTATCTATTCTTAAACGTTTATCATTTTTATAATAATTATTATTTTTAATGATACATGATTCATTCGTTATGACAAATACATTAATGATACAACAATATCAGCAATAATTGATACTATTTTATTTAAATTTATTTGTCCCCGAACTTTCAAATAAGTTCAAATCAAATCAAATCAATACAAATCAAATAAGTGACAAATATCACAAATTAAATATGGAAAGAATAAAAAATAATATTTTTTATTCGAAAAAACTTCTACTGCATTTCAAAATAATCAGATTTTGTTTCTTTCATCTAGTTACATTTTTATTTGATGCGAAATAAATTTTATGCAGAACTTTTTGATGTAATTGTAACTGATTTTCAACACGACCAATCAGAAACACATAACAAAATATTCAAACGAATTAAGTATCCGTCTAAATCTTTTCAGCGATAGGAACAATAAATTTTTCCAAGGTTAATTCAGGCTTTGAAAAATGAAAGACACCTTTTTATCAACTGAGCAAAAGGTGGAGTATATAGTATCCGTTTTATTTTTGGTGATAATAGAGATGGCGTGTTTTAAAAATATTTTAGATATTGAACAAACATTTAGTTATGAGGACAGAAACTTATGTTGCTAAATGTGTCAATATTTTAATGTTGGCCACCATATTCATTCAAGCTAATAGATTTCAAATATTGATAACAGTAGCTACGCCAGCGCTAGCAATGATAGCACCGGTCTAGTTACTACTATCAATAGTAAACGCGGCTGATTGGCCGCTTAGAAATACTTCGGATTGCTGTCCTGGAATCCGGGATCAATTCCCGGTTCATCCATTGGAAAGTTACCTTATGGGATTCAGACCTGACTCATCGATCCCTGTCTTCCGTAATCCGATAAGGGTAGGTAATCTGTGGCATGGGCTGTTTCCCCCAGTTGCTTAATATTTTGTAGAGTGAAAAGTGGCATCATCTGTTAACAAAAAAATCTTAAACGTAACTAAATTTTTGGAACTGAAAAACAACCTTAATTTATTACTTTTAATATAAAAAATTAATAAATTATAAATTATAATAATAATAATAATATTATTATTATTATAAATTATGGTATTTTTTCCTTTTCTGTTTTACTTCCCTTTCCAATCGGTGAGATTACTAAGAGGCGGGGCCAATTCCAACCACGGGCTACATCCACACCCATGATGGGGAAACGAATGGTGAAGGACGGGATAGCCGGGCCGGGCCCGGAACCCTGAAAAAACTTTTCAGGAGATGCCGGATCCTGATCGTTCTGCATGGCAAGCCAACGCGTTATCACTCGGCCATCCGGCCGCCGAATTATATTATGGTTAAAGTGGCAAATTTTTATAAATTTGATGCAAACTCAAAATGAAAGATCTGCATTTGTGTTTGCCATTAACTACAGATTCGTTGAAAAGATAAACCATACATTCGTAGAAAAGTATTACAAGTCTCATACTTGGAATGTAAAGAAACATACATATTACGAAATGTACATTTTTTCATTCTTCTTAGAATAATTATATATTGTCTAAATTTTGTTTTTAATATTAAGATGCCGGTAATCTCGGGGAAATGTTTTAGCTTTCAACCCAGATATCCAATCCAAATCACATACGTACTTCAAAACTTCGGATCTTTTTCGTCAATCACAGTCATCTATAATATGGCTATCACTTCCATGAGATCGGCTTAATTGTCACGTGAAAGTATGTTTCAATTCCATCCTGCAGTACTGGTTCAATTTCGGGTCCCATATTTCCAGATTTTTTTCAGGTTCAGGACCGATCACACAACTTACATCGGCCGTTTATTCTCTAAGAAAAGGGACAGACAGAACTGCATTAAATAAGCCAAGGATAAGACCATGGTTACAATTTGTTAGGGACCTGTTCTGAGCAATGTTAGGCAGTTGCTCCGAGAGGGAATATGCTGCCATACAGTAGCAAAACGTGATAAGAAAGACCATTATCAGCACTTGTACATCTATTGAAACGAATCTACGAATCTACAATTTAGGTACTTTGAATAACCCCGCAATTTAGTATATGTAGTAAATGTAAAGGAGAGTAAAACTGAGAATGAAAAATATCCTTCTACGAGTTTCGGCATCCTGATTAAAAACCTGAAATATGTCCTACTTTTAATAATGGACAAATGACTGGATTGTCGTATTAAAAATGTACGAGATAGCAATACTATAACGTGGTTTCAATAGAATTACTATAATCGAATAGCAATTCTACTATTATCCTAAAATAACATTCAAAAGGGTATAAACTCTGCATTCTAAAACAAATATTTGAAACCAATATTTTCGACTAAATATTAGATATTAGACAGATTTAATTTTTTAGATAGTACGAGAGAAGTTTTTAATACTTATATAATAAATTAACATATTCATTTTAATCTTTACTTTTTGACCTCTAAAAATTTAGTTATAGAAATATTGCGAAAAATTTTACAACAGCATTTTATTATTAAATTACTATTCAATTTTGCAAAAGCATTTTGTTCTGTCTCCCAGGATAAAAAATTAAAACTATTATTGTGCTAATGCAAAATTTTAATATTTAGATTGCTAAAATTAAAGTTACGTTGATATTTAAAATCATTTTACAACTCTTCTAAAATAACTATAAAATAACCAAAGAAAATGCAATAATTTTTTATTATGTGATTCTACGTGGGTTTTTTTCCAGCAGAAAATTAGATTATGAGTTAAATTCGTTTTATCACAGATATTATTTTCAATTACTAACGTTAAAATGATTATTCTTTCTAGTCCATGCTTTTCGATAGATAATTATTATAATTTGAATTTTGAAATCTCTATTTGCGAATTATTAAATTCTCAAAGTCATACACAAATTGGAGAACATTGATTCCAAATTATTTGAATAAATATACTTTAGTATATTTAAAGTAACTGTGCTGTTCTATTTGATAGTGAATTAAATTTATATTGACCGCTAGTCTTAAATATTATACATGTATTCCGCAATAAGTTAAAATAGTACATTTTGAAACTACAGTATAGTGTTTATTGCTAACACCGATTAACTGCATAAAACAATTGTTAGTTTAGTACGTAAAGGTGTGCTGAACGGAGCCCCAATTTTGGTGAACCTTTCAGCAGTGCATATATTGCTTACCGCCTTCCGTCGGTCCTGCACTCATCCTAGGTCTTCGGTTATGATTATGTTAATTAACCGCCATATCTCTCATGAGATATGCTATACTTAGCAGCGGTCACTTTTACAACCCAACACATGCTGGCAAACACTCATGGCGGAGTCAACCAGATGATTGAAGGAGGCGTTTCAAGGGACCGGATCCGGATCCCTCCAGAAAAACTGTAAATGTAGGAACTATAAACACGGATCCTCCAAAGTGGTAAGCGAACGCTTTATTACGAGCCATCCGGTCTTAAGGTTTTGGATCTACCAATATTAATAGAATACTTTTTACTAGCATAATAGTATTTTATTTATTTATTATATAATAGTAAACATATCCACTAAAGTATTTTTATTACTTTTTATTAATATTTCTTATTTTAATTAATGTTTAATTTGATTTCCATTCAGTTTTGAATGGCAGGCAATGATTTTTCTTTAAAAAAAAGATCATGTATTTATCATGTGACATCGTTCTGAATTGGAATAGAGACTAGCATGTAAATTCTCACTCACGTTTGAGTCTAATTTATAACAAATTAGGACCTCAAACACAAATAGCTAAAATGCAGTCTTGTAATTTTTACGAACTATAATCGTAACAAGATTCTGCTGCCATCTATCTACCGATTTCGTAACTTATTTTGTTTCCGTTTTCTGAATCCTAGTCTAGAGATAGTTTGATTAATTGAAATTCGAATAGTTTTGAATTATAATTTTGCGAAAATAATTTGTTTTTTGTTACTATTTTTCTGTCGAATAAAATTTCTAGTGATTCTGTTTCTGTTGTTCGGATGAAAAATAAAATAAATAAAACGCCACATGTGACCATTATTATCAGTTATGCTTCTTCAAAGAATATGTTTATTTTGCCTAATAATATAAAAAATTTTAGAAGTCATTAATTTATAATCTTATTAATATCTTATTAATTTATAACTTATGGATTTATCCATTGGTTCGTTTTGAACTGTGTAGGCATATCCCAGAATATTTACCTACCTATGACATTATCATTACTATGATATGATGTCATTATGATTTCAATGATTATTACATCATAATCGTGTCATGCGGCATTTATATATATTGTACATCATCCATTGTTACATCATGTTGATGAATATCGGTGAGAATTTGACGTCATCGCGAATTCGAACTGAAGGATTTAAATGAAGGTATTTTACGCTGCTACCCCAAAATGCTCTACATCCTGAGGCTATCTGGGTCCAGAGTAGCATATGTTACCCGCAAGATCACGGGAAGTCTCCATGCCATATTTGGATTCGACAGATCGAATAGTGAGGGACAAAACAGACAAAAAGATAGACAAATTGCATTTTTAATCTATTTTCCGAAGTAAAAGAAGGCTTATAAGATATCATATATGTCTGTCTATTGTGTGTCCCCAATAATAATTTTTGAAGTGTTAGTATATTTCCATGAAACTTGATACTGATGTTGTCATTAATGGTCACCTCGATGTCGCATAATTTAATCCTGCAGGATAGTTCACGCATACAGAATTGCATTTAATTTTTATCAAAATCTTATTTTATATTTTTGACAATAGATAGCACTAAATATTTGCAGTGCAGAGGATAACATATACCTTACAAGCTGTATTGCTTTGCACTTATCACCATCTATCGTCGTTATCTATCATAATAACGTTTACGTGACATCATTGTGATGTAACAGTAACGACGTCATAAAATATCAATATCTTATGGCATTGTGATGACTCAACATTGAATGATATTATATTGACGTCACACCACCGCGATGATAACATCATCGTTGCATCTACGCAAGTTAAATCAATGTTAAAACGTCACAAAAAGCCAATGAATTCAAATGCTAAATAAATGGAAAATAAAAGATACATTTGAAAATAGGCCATTTATTCAAATCTGGAACGACTTGTTTTATAATTAGAAAGTTAAAAATTATAAAAAAATTAAAAAATTTTAAATACAGTATCCCTCCTATAACACGATTTTGCTCGAATACCATTTGAAAATTGCAGAAACTCTCATATAATACGGTACTTCTACAACATGGTTTTTACTTGACACATTTAGAAAATTACGAATTATTTTCATTAATTTTTGTAAATCCACACTATGGACACAGAATACATATATAAAATGCAATCATTGGGAAATACTTTGCTAAAATTAGTCATAAATGCAATTTTGCTAGTTTGCCGATATGCAGTCTATTTTCGACTTCGATTTGAAATAGAATTAATTTTGTAATTGAGTTAACTGTCGAGCATTGAATTTTGTGTTCCAAACGTTCAGTTCTTGGATAAAAAATAAGTTTTTATTCTTCAATAGAGGAATATGAAAAAAACTTTTTTATTCATAAATTTTTTGGGTATATGTTAAGAACGATTGCTTTGTAGAGGATTAGATACAGATTTTGTAAAGAGAGCGGAAGATATACAAACTTTAAATGCAAAAAAACAAGCTCAGAAAGTAAAGTTGATAATGTTGAAAAGAAAAAAAAACATTCTCATTTTTAATAAATAGCAATAAGGAAGATATAATTATTAAATGAATGTTATATAGGCTGTATACTTTCTTCTTTCTTTCTTTTTGTTTTACATATATTGTTTTTTTAAGGTCTTACATATATATATTTTTTCTTAATTTTTCCTAATAATATTAATAACATGAAACAAAGTTTCTTATGGGGAATTAAAGAAAGTTATTCGTTTCTAATTGGTTTTGAACGTAACTCTCCTTTTTATATTGTTCCAGATCTCATATAACACGGTTTCACACAAAACGGAGTTTTTTAGGAATCTATTACCATGTTATACGTGTTATACGAGGGATACCGATACTGTATAAAATAAAGCATATGAAAATTTGAATATTCGCATTTATGTTATTGCAACAAATAAAATTCTCTGGCTCATGTTTATTTTTACCAATAGGTTATGTGCAGGATAGTATGTAGCACACATTTGGGAAAATAAACACGCTTTGAAAATTCGTAGAAATGTCAAATTAAAAATCTATCCCGAGACATATTTTGTTTTTTCTCCACAAACGAAACATAGAAAAGAGCTTCAATTAAAAAATAATTCCAAATACTTGAAATATTGTTTTGAAATACGTCTTCAAAACAATATTTTGATTAATCAGTTAATTCAGTTATCCATGGAAATCTATACTTTGGGATAAAGAACAGTGGCCATTCTATTGGCGGAAATCATCACGGTGGATTAATTTCCAGATCAATCATATTTTTCTTATTCGAAAAAACAAATTTCGTGAATTAATCTCCAACTGTGAATGGTTATTTAACCATCCCTGAGTTAAATAATCACTCACAATTTACTAAATTTATTGCATTGAAAAAGAAAAATAAGACTGATTTTGGTCTGAGAATTTATCCATCGTAATGAATACGGCCGTATATATAGGACAACCATTAAAGGATTGAAAAAAGGGACTCAAAGATCCAGATCCGGATCCCCTGAACAACAACGACAACTTTCAATTTTTGAACGAAGGCAAGAGTTATTAATATTGAAATATTTATATAGGTTTTCACGAAATATTACACAAAAATAAATGTACATTTTGATATTAATGATTTTGTATTTATGATAATTTTTTCATTATTAAATATAAAATAACACGGGAGCAAAAATGTTCCCGTGTTCAAATTTCCACGGAGATGACTTCCTCTTTAACTCGTGGAATCGGTACCTATGTCCCTGGAAGCGATAAAAATTGTGGTTATCAGATTAGATTTATTTCACTGATTGTAATGTTGTCGGCCGATACATAACT
>WUQG02046408.1:0-10467 GCA_011317285.2 Androctonus mauritanicus
ATTTTGTAAAGATTGGAACAAGTAATAATTGGAAGGTGCCAGATCTGGCAAATATGGTGAGTGCAGTTACATATCCCATCCAAGCTGCAACAGCTTCTGGCAAGTCATCAAACTTGTATGAGGTTGGGCATTATCATGGTGAAACACACCTTTTCTGTTAATCAATTCTGGCCTCTTTTGCTTGATGGGATCACTCTATTTGACCGATTGGTGGCAGTACACTTGTGAATTAATTGTGAAATTGTCTGGTAGAAGTTAAAAAAAAAAAATAATTCCCTTGAAATCCTACCAAACAGAGAGCATCTCTTTTTTTTATTAATATCTGCTTTTGAAGTGCTTTGAGCTGGCTCATCTCTTCTTTTCATGATCTCTTGCATTTGACATTGTCATAAATAATCCATTTTTCATCACCAGTTATGATTTGCTTCAGAAACAGATCATTTTCTTGACGTTTTGAGCAAGAAATCATAGATGCCAATGCAATGGAGCAAATCTCTCTCATTGAGTGTGTGTGGAACTCAAATATCGAGCTTTGAAATAAAACTAAGTCATTTCATATGATCGTGAATGGTCAAATTTGACAAATTCAATCTCATAGCAATTTCTTGTGTTGTTATTTGGCAATTTGCTTCAACCAATGCCTTTATTTTATCTTCATCAGTTTCAACTGCCCTTCCAGAACATAGTGCATCTTTAATATTGAAATTGTCAGAATGAAATTGTGCAAACCAGTTTTGGCACTGGCATTCTGTTCATACACTTCATATAACTTTTTTCTTGTTTGAACAGCATTCTTACCTTTTTGAAAAAAGCAAAATATGTCAAAAATGCTTTTTGTTTTCCATTTTTGATATGACATCAAAAAAACAATTGCACAGTCAAAAAAGTTTTTTTTTTATAAATAAACCTTGAAATGTCAGCTATCAAAATGTATAATGACAATGTCTTAGAATGAAATTGGCAAGTTAAAAATACAACTAATGCCACTCATAGAAAAAAAACAAAATTATTTTCCAAACAACCCTATAAATAAAGATACTTAAAATATTACTATAAAACTACAGAAAATTCTCAACTTATATAAGTGGATTGTTGAGCAAAATCCTATGAAAATCAAAACATGTTGGAATGTACCTTCTGCCATAGCTGCTAGTGTGTCAAAAAGATGTAAAATTAAAAATAGTTATATTAAAGAATAAGTATATAAGATGGCTGTGAATGATAAAGTAATCATTTACCATGTTGGATGATCTGGATTCAATTCCAAATCCCACATTTCAATTTTTCAAGAGTATTCTAGGCTGGACTTGTTAACAATCTAACTTAATAAGCATGTAATATACATATATGCATGATAAATAATGAAATTGGAAAAAATGCTCATATCTGCATATTATTGCTTTATCTACTATGATCAATATATTTTTTAAGTTGAAAATTTTTGTGTGTGTAATTTATGGATCTATGTAAGTTGGATGGCCTGTATTATTAATAATATATATTGCTTTCAAAAAATGATTTATTTTACATAATAATCCCATTAAATGTAAAAGCAATATTCAGTGTTGCTTTTCTTCATCTTAATTATCATACAGATATTAGATTATCCATATTTAAGTTTGCAGCATATTGATAATAGTGTGTCCAAAATTAATAAGTGCACAGTTGAATAAATAATTTACAATATTCTACAACTGAAATATTGTAATGTTTGTTAAAATTGATAGTACAATATTAATTTGTTTTTTATAATTTTAAAACATGTTTTATCTAGTATTACACCCATTGCAATACCTAGAAGTATTGTTATAGGTTCTTAAAATGTTAGAGCAATATTTTTTAGATTATAAAAGCAAATTTTATAAATTATGTAATCATATTTGAAAATTTTCATGTTTTGGAAATTATTTTTTTCCCACAATTAACAAAACTCTTTTTAGTGATACAGAATGGCTTTAAAATTTTTTATTTTTTTCCTTTATTATATTACTTAAAAGAAGAAAAATTATTCTAAAAACTATTTTTAGTAAAATATCCATTCAGAAAATACAACATTTACAAAAAAATATTAAAGTGCTATATCTATATATAGCACTTTAAGCAGAATATTACTATACTTATACCAAAAACACTAAAATTATACACTTTATAAACATTTATTCAGTTAATTGGTTGAAGTGCTTTTGGCTTACAGTCCTCATCATATATATATATATATATATATAGCATATATAAAATTTATCTTTGTAAATAATTAGCTTATAATAATCAGTGGTATAATTATAATCTTATTGTGCAAACAAACTGAAGATTTGTTGGTATTTCAACTGTTTTCTTAAATTCTATATATTTATTAGTTGTCATAAAATGGCTAGTTATTTCTAGTCAATGTGTATCATAAAAAGAACTCATTATACAAATTTTTTGGAGATTAGAAAAGGAGCTCTCTATACATCTGGAAAGAAATTTCTAGGTGTATAGAGCTCGGAGAAAATTTTTAATTATGAATTACAAAAATCAGAAGAAATGACACTCATATAAAATATTTTCAGTCTTTATATGACCATTATGAGCATTTGTTCAAAGATAAATTGAATAGAAAATTAAGTTACTAAAAACCAAATTTTTAAATTACTCTAAATATACTCAAATGATATTCCGTTCAATAACAGAATTACCACAGATTGTGTTTATTCAAAGAAGTCAGATGGACTATAGAATACTGGGATTTATAAACTGGGCCAGACCTTTCATATAAATTTTCCAAAGGGATGTAATCACATTTTGGTTCTAGATTCTCTGGTTTGAAAAGTGAAGTATTTCCATTTGGCAATCTGGTTGATTGTCCTATATGCAGTATAATTTATATTCAGACAATATTGTATACTTGTGCTAACATTCATATAAAATTAATTGGTTTTTTATAAATACATAGATTTCCACTCAGTTTGTCTCCTTATGAAGGAAACCATAAGAAAATGGGATTTTTATTCTATTCCACTGACTTAGCTTTGTTTTTAATTTCATTTTTGGTTGTGATGTAAAAAAAACAAATATTAAATGATAAATGAGGATAGATTCATAATATTTAAATTAAAAGCTTAATATTTTAATAAATTAAAATTGCCTGTGGTTTATGCCATAGTTATCATTCAACCTAACTTCAGCACTTTTCATCATGAATAGTTTGTAATTTCTATTTTTCAAGATTAAATTATTAAATTTGGCAGTTATTTTTAGAATTTTAGAAAGTAAATTGTCTTGATTTGAATAACACAAAAAGCAAGAATCTTATTTTAGAATTTTAATAGTATAAAAATTTTTATTTCCAGTATGATGGTTAGGCCATTTAGAAATGATTCATGTATGAATAGATATCCCTGGACATCAGTTGGTATTCTGGGGAACTGTTCATTTTCAAATTTAAAAATCCTGATGTGGAGATGAAGCAGTTTTAACAAAATAATTTATGTAGAAAATAATTAGTAATTCAACTATCATAATATGAAAAAAACTTAATGAGACAAAATTAGCTTACAGGTCCCATAAGCTAGTTTAGATTTTTTATTTTAATTTGGGACTCTGTTAGTTCAAAAAACTTAATGAAATAAATATAGTATATTATAAATAAAAATTTAATAATGTAAAGAGTCAAATACTTGCAATATGCTGTTGTAGTCACATTGGTTTAAAAATTTAATAAATTAAAGGAACCAGCAATTCAAAAAGAACTAATTGCCCAAGTTTCCCAAAATATCATTTATTTTGGAATGATATTTTGGGAAACTTGGGCAATATTAAAGATATAGAATTAAAATGTGGCATCAGATATCAGAAAATGTAAGCTTAGTTTATCAACTTCTTTCCTTGTGATACTAGCTCATTCAACTAAGACTTCAGATGTCTCAAGATAGATATTATAAAAATGGCAATTTGTGTCTTCCCAATTGGAAAGTGACTAACAATTCATAACAAAAGTCAAAGTTATTCTAGAGTTCACATTTTTTATACCTGTGCTGGGGTTGGCCAGATAAAGGATTTACCTTCCAAATTAGGTTCTTAGGTTAATTTTGAATATTTTATACTGCCAAATCTACACAATAGCTAATGGACTATTTTTGATTCCATTAAAGATTGCACTACACAGCAGGTGTATAGACGTTAAAAAAAACTTTAATGCTAGTACTTTTGACGCTAATGCTCATCGTCAGGCATACATACTCAGAAAAAACCAACCAAATAAATATATATGTATTTGTTGGTTTTTCTGAGTATGTATACCTGACGATGATGCATTAGTGTCGAAAGTACTAGCATTAAAGTTTTTTAACGTCTATATACCTGCTGTGTAGTGCTTCATTTAAGTGAACAGTCTAAATAGTAGTTAAAAAGCAGTAAGAAAGAAAGTTTCACCATATTAAAGATTGATTAAATCTATGAATTCAAACCAAAATTGGAATTCAGATTAATCACTGGAAAAAAAATCTGATAAATGGTATCTATAATCAGTTGCATAGTCTTTAAATGGAAGGTAGGTTTTGAGCCAGCCACCAAAATAAAATTATTTCTAAGTACAAAAGTTTTTATTTTTATAAATAGCATCGTTATAACATCATTTTAAATATATTTTAATACTTCTTTCAAAAATATGTATTTTTAAACTTTAATTATTTACTTAAAAGTTATGGGCTTAAAAATGAAAATATAATGGTTTTCATCATTTATACATAATTAAGAAATGATGTAAAAAATGCCCAGACATTCCCAGACATAATTGTAAAATTTTTCCTACAAGCAGCTTTTAATTATAAAAAAAAATTCTTTGAATTTCTTGACTTTGGTTTTAATTTTTAAAACTAATAAATGTCGACATTGCCATTATGATTATTGGGTCAAGGAAATAAAATCTGAAATTCAAAGTTTAAATAAAAATGCTTAAAGTGTCAATGATAAAATTTTAAAAAATTTTTGTTCATTTTAATATTTCGGATATTTTTAGGAATTTAAAATTTTAATTAAAAGTTTTTAGAATTAAGCAATTTACTTAAATGTTGCTGTAAAATTAGTATAATAGTCTTGATAGTTTTTTCTTTTTGAGATTCCATTTTTAGTCTGAAGTAACAAGTTGCAATCAAACTTATATTTATTTACAGAATTGAATTTAGCTATAAATCATCTTTTCTATACATATTTCAGATATTTGTCTTTGCTAGAGATATATAGAACTAAAACAACCTATCAGAATAAATCACCTATCAGAACAATTCGTTCTGAAATGGTGATAGATTTTGCAGAAATGAAATACAGCTGTTCCTTGCTTTACATATATGACTTATAAAATTGTCAAAAAATTTTTTTGATATAGAACATAAACAGTTATTGTATTTGTAAGTTACAAGTCTGAACATGCTCAAAAGTTCATATTACTTTAATTTATTTGTTTTGTGTGTTGTTTTTTAATCTTAAACATCATATTACTAATATATTTTATCATGTAGCATTGTCTCCCATTATTAAGAAACAATATGGATTGTAATGTTGTATAGTCAACCTAGCTCCAATAATTTTTGATAAATTATTTCTGGTTTAGACAAAATTTGTTACATAAAAACCTTTGGTCTTGTAATTATTTGAATAAATGAGGAAGACTTCTAATTGAATTTTTAAAAGCAAATCTGCCATAGATTTTGTTTACACAAAGGAAATTTATTGATTTTTTTTCTATAAGTGTAATTAATGTATATGTTAATAATATAGTATTAATAGAATCATAAATTTTAAAATGAATTTCTGAGACCCCTTATAATCAATTTTTTAACAATTAGAGGCAACTTTATTTGCATTTACTTCACATTATTAAAACTACTGTGTTTATATAAATACAATAAAAGGTTAATGTTGACTATTAGATTGGTGGTATTCAGTATTGAATAAATACAAGAAAATGCAATAAACAAAGATACAAAAATTCATTATATATACAGCATAAAATTTAGCAATTTGAATACAAATGGCTAAATTTGTATTCAATTAGCCATTTGTATTCAAATTGCTACTGGATTGTCTACTGTATATTCAAATAGTAAAATGTATACATACTATATATTTTCATTTATTTAAAGTATATCTTAAATTTATTGATAAATTTTTATATAATTCAATAGATAATATATTGTGTTGAAGAATGAGATCAAAGTAAATATAACTTTAGTTTATATCATTTC
Source organism: Androctonus mauritanicus (assembly GCA_011317285.2). NCBI lineage: Eukaryota > Metazoa > Arthropoda > Arachnida > Scorpiones > Buthidae > Androctonus > Androctonus mauritanicus. Next base: position 6,225 of record WUQG02046408.1, read on the forward strand.
ATATATACAAACTTGCTTGGGAACAGTGGCCAGAGACTTTACATATCAATTTAAATATTTAATTTTCACTAACTGTTTAGTTGAATTAAAATGCAAATATTTTAAAATTTAGATATATTGTTTCTATTTTTTTTTTTTTATGATGCAAGATATTTGGCATATTTCCATATATATTAAGTCATTGGACTTAATACTTTTTTATTGGCAAGATTGGCATGTTCCCAGGTAACTATATAGTTGTAGAAAGAAATATTGTGTAATTAAATACATATTTTCATTATAGACTGTTTGTTTTTATTTATAAAAACGTTAATTTCAAATGAAATGTGTAATCATTGTCAAAACTTGATGTATAAAAGTTTAGTATATTGATATTTACATTTTTAATTTTTATACGACTTTCTTTTATCTGATATAAGTATAAAGTACTGATATAATATAAAAATTCTTTATACTGTGCATATGTTTTTATCACTTACTGCTAATCTTAAATGATCGTTCATTCATATTTTCATTCTTGATCTTTTCATTCGTGAATAATACGAATAATTTAGTAATACAGTGTACAATGTAGTTATCCCTCGTATAGGTTCTTAAAAAACATCGTTTTGCATGAAACCGTGTTATATGAGACCTGGAGCCAATACAAAAGGAGTTACGTTCCAAAACTAATTTAAAAACATAAGTTTCTTATGTGGAATTAAAGAAAGTTAATTTTTATTAAGACTGTTAATTATATTAATGAAACAAAGAAAAAAAATAAAATATGTATATATAAGACCCAAAAAAACAATATATGTAAAAGAAAAAAATATACAGTCTATGTAACATTCATTTAATAATTATATTTTCCTTACTACAGTTTAATCGAGAACGTTATTTCTTTTTAACAATATCAACTTCACTTTGTGAACTTGATCAGCAAATAATTGTATAGTTAGAAAAGAGTTGATCAGTTTTATTTGCTTGGTGATGACGTCATAATATTGCAATTTGGCGGTGTCAACAACGCAAAAATTATTTAAAATTGCAATAAAAATAATTTTTATAATTTATTGATTACAGCGTTTCTCAATCTGTGGGGCGCGCCCCATAGGTTGAGAAACGCTGCTTTAATCTAATCCGCTACACCTCTACAAAACAATCGTTCCTTTAAGACATACCTAAAAATAATTTCTGAATAAAGTTTTTTTTTTCTGTTTCACATTCTCTACTGAAGAATAAAAATTTATTTTTTATCCAAGAATTGAACATTTGAAACAAAAATACTTAGTGATCGACAGTTAACTCGATTTCAAATCGAAATCGAAAATAAAGAGCATATCGTCTCACGGCAAATTAGCGAAATTGCATTTATGACTAATTTTAACAAAGTCAATGATTGCACGATTGCAGTCATTGACTTTGTTAAAATTAATTGATTGCATTTTGTGTCCATAGTGTAGATTTACAAAAATTAAAATGTGTATTGTAGGAGAGTAAACGTAATTTTCTAAATGTTAAGAAATTTGTGTTGAAAATTAAAACAGATGCTTCTTTTTTTTTTAGGAGAGAGGAAATTAAAATGCCTCCCCGAGTACCAAAGATTCTGGGTACACCACTGATTATTGTACTCATAATAATTTACACGTTATCCTTGCATGTGTCGTATGTATTTCCGAAGACTGTAGATTAGCGGTATCCAAACTTTTAATCTCACATCTTATCAATAAAGAAAAATAAAACGCAGCCCATATACCAAGTATGAATTTATGGCGAGTTAACGTTACATTTTAGAGACCGCTGCCCTATGTATATAATCATATAAGCCATTGCGAACATATTTGCCAGTAGAACCAGCTAATTTTTCATGTCAGCTAATTGGATCTCTCTCAGAAAAAAAAAGTTAGCTTCTATTTTGATTTTGTAATTTTCTTAAAAGCTATTTCAAATAAGATCATTGGATTAAGATTGTTTTGTTTGTTTTTATGGAATAATTGAGTTCAGTTATTCATTTATAACTTCTCATCATTCCTAATATAGAAAGAATACGTAATTAGAAGTCATTGTTATACCGGCATTGTATAGTTAGAAAAGAGTTGATCAGTTTTATTTGCTTTGTGACGACGTCATAATATTGCAATTTGACGGTGCCAACAATGCAAAAATTATTTAAAATTGCAATAAAAATAAATAATTTTATAATTTATTGATACATGCTTTTTATAGGCATATTTCAAATATTATTTTGTTATAATTTTCCTTTCAGATATAAGTAGCAGTTTCATGCGTTAAATCCCAACATCCACTTCTATCAACTTGAAATTATTCACAGAGCAAATTTGACTAAAAAATTTACATATGACTATAAAATTTTTAGGATACAATTAAAATAGTAATCTCAAACTGATTTTCTTCGAAGGGCCATTTTAGACATCTTTGATTGGTTGAAGGCCCCGTCTTTAAAATCAATGCGTTACGAAAAAATTTATGTGGTAAATAATCTGAAAATTTATCTTAATTATTTACATATTAATGATATGCTTCCATTCATGTTCAAAAAATCTGAAAATAATCTGAAAATTTATCTTAATTATTTACATATTAATGATATGCTTCCATTCATGTTCAAAATTATAAGGTTATTGATAAATGATGAAATGTTTTCAATATATTACAAATTTTTTTAACTTTTACAAACATAATTATACTTTACTGAATTTCAATATAATTTATTAAAACACTAAAGTTTAATAATTTTCAAATTTCATGAAAACTGGCTATGGTTTTTTCTATAACTTTATCCTCTTGCAGTTATAATAAATGTGATGCGAATTGCAAAAAAGATGTCATGGACAGCGAGTTTGAGACAATTGATTTAAAATATATGCGTAGGCATTTTAAACACACCAATTTTGCTAATTTCATTGTAATAAAATACAAGATTATTGTCAAGAGGCTTGGCAGTGACTCTGAACCAAGAACAATAGTCACTGACGACTTACCGGAGTCATTATGGCCAAAATTCAACTTGTAACTTTGGTTCTAAGTTAAATATTATTAATCTGACAATTACATTTGAGAAAAGTATTCAATAGGACACAGATTGCCAAATTTGTAATTTCAAATCCAATCAATAATAGAATAGTTTAAAAACTTCAAAAAATGTGTTTTTCTTCTCCACATACACCTCTACGGATATTATCATTCATCCGATAGGATGAAATTTGGAATATAAGTATTTTTTTAGATTACTTGAGGTCGTTCTGAAATAGTACAATCAGATCAAATTAAAGCGGGAAATGGGGTTCGTTTTCGTAAATACTCCAACGTATCGCATTGTTTAAACGGTTTTGACCGAATTTGGAATATAGAGACGACAGCTCAATATCACCTGAATATTTTGACTCAATTGGGTTAAAATTAAAAGGTGTAAAAAATAATTCTCTTTTCTAGAAATGTATCTATAAGTCACATTGTTCAACGATTTCGAATAAATCCAAAAATTAAATGTTATTTAATGCTTTCTGAAAAATGTAGCCTAATTGGGTCAAAATGAAAGACCTTTCATCTTGAATTCATGTCCATTGCTCAATCGATTTTGACTGAATTTATGTGTATTTATAGCAATGTATCCGGCATTGCCGGGCATAGTTTGAAAACATTTACAGCACATTATATTAGGAAAAGTTGATTTTCTACAATTTATCGTTCAATTGTTTAATAAACCCTCGTAATTTCCTGAAGGAGCACGAATCTATGAGTCTGTTTTTTGCTCTTCGATTTGAAAGATTTATTTGGAGGAAAATTGAAATTTGTAATTCTATGATATTTCGTTTCCTGTCTACTGAAAGTTGAACATTTTACCACTCTTTATTGTATTATACCCAGGAAGGATTTTTTTAATTGGAAAATTATTTCATGCATTGATTTCATTTGCTTATTTCAAACCTCAGACTTTAGATAAACTGAATTACAATATTTCAAATGATGGATGATATAACTGGTAGGAATTTTTCTTCTTTCTGAATTTATTAAAGTATAAAATCGCGAGATCATTTATTAAAATTGCATTATCACAAATTGCCGATGAATCATGTATTTGTTACGTCATGGGATCTTGTGACAACACCTGAATCGAACAAAATCATTGCCATGCAATTCATTTAGTACAGCTTTTGGAATCGAATGATCACGATGTAACGTGTCCGCGCTTAATGACGCCACGCTATTGTTAAATCATGATGATGTCACAAACTCAACT
>WUQG02046419.1:0-10467 GCA_011317285.2 Androctonus mauritanicus
TATATTTAAAATTTCAATAAAATATTTATTTTGGCAAATGGCATTAATATATCGGTAACTAAAAATCAAAGATCGAAGTGCTGAAGTCGGGGGGTCGGCTTATACACAGATCGGCTTATATTCGAGTATATACGGTAATTCTGAAATTAAAAATAACATTATTCAAAAAAGTGAAAGTGAATTGGGTATAAAATGAAAGCAATGAGGAAAAACAAAACAAATAAAGTTTAAAAAGTGAAAGAAGAATGACTATATTTTCTTCTATACATGGATCCTCTTTTTTTAATCCCTGCTCCACATCAGAATTAAAAATGTTCGCTACTATTCCCATATAGTTAGCAGTGGAAAATATGATTTTTATCTTCATTCCTTTTATTGCTAGTTTAACAGATTAAAAAATACCTTTAGAGTTTTTTATTTTGAGATCTGGTGAATATTATTTAGATTTATCTTCAATATGGTTGCATCTCCAAATCAGCATTAAAAAAGATGGAAGTAAATTGGACAATAAGAACAAAGTGTCATTAGATGTTAGTTAATTATTTTTTAAATTTAACTTTCAGCGAAGTGATGACGTAGATGAATGACAAGTTAATTACCAGATAAGTGAATTATCCTTATAAAGTTATAATGGAAACTTTATTGTTTGTATCAAAAGAAGGTCAAAACTCTTTTTTATTTTGCTCTATAAAGATACAGCTGGAAAATTTAATGAAACAGATCCTGACAAAAAGGAAAATAAAGACAAACAAAGGAAAATAATAACAGAATTAAAGAAAATGGATATTTTTGATTGTTTTCATATTGATCTGGTTAACCAGTTTAAACTTGTAACTGATAATGCTGATATTTGAATCAACTTGGAAAGAAATAAGAACAATTTTGCCGTATTAGATGGAGATAAATATCAGGTTTTTATTTAAAAAAAGGCCAAATTATGAATCAATAAAGTTCATATTGCTCTTAACACAATAATCAGAATAAAAAAGGAATTGGAAAAAATTCATAATCAAAATCGCATCATGGAGTGGACGAGAAAATTTTTTTATTGAATAATGGACTTTTATGTACAACCATTTGAATGCAATTATTGGACAGATGCCAAAATGAGTAACAATAACTCTAATGACTAAATAATGCATTTAATGGAAATATAAAATTAAATCTGTTTTTCTTCCATCATTGCAATTTTTTTGATTATGAAAGATTTTGTATTAATTCTCCTAATCTGTACACATCTGATTTTGACTCAGGAATATATGCTAAAAGTTTTGTGACATTATTCAAAAAAACAAAAGCTAAGGCTATTCATATGGAAAATATCTGAATATTAAATATGATAAATACTTAAGAGATTATTCACTAATACTACTACAAAAATAATACTATTCCTTGTTAAATCAAAGTACAGCATCTGTACTTTGATTTAACAAGGAATAATATTATTTTTAGACACCAGAGATTGGGTGTGCATAATCTGTAGAGAAATAAAAATACTATTTTATGTCATATAATATTTTTGGTTTTAACTTTTTCATCCCTTTTTAAAATTGCTCAATTTATAATATCTATAATTAGTTTATCTATATTGAAAATTTTTTAAAAATATGTTAACAATATTACTACAATTATTAAAATAAAGGAAATTATTGATTTGATTAAAACTACTTAATTCTATAATAAAAAGTATTTCAAAAATCTGTTTTATTTCTAAATATAAAAAAAATTAGGAAGGCAAAATAAAATAGTTATTAAATTACTTGGTTAAATCAGTTGGAAAAAATGTATTCAAAAGGTAAAATTTAATAATATGCATATAGTATTTGGCACAATGATATATAGAAATTGCATATTAGATATTATCTGACACAATTTCCACATATCATTTTCTCATTTAAAAGGTTAATATATAGATAGTCTTTGATTTACAAATATTCATACTTATGATAGTGATGTAATTAGGTAAATTTGAATTGTTCAATGCATCCTTAAGTCAAGTCCCCAATCCAATGATCTGATATATGGAAAGCACCCTTTCTTTGTGGCTGATTAGTAAAGTTTATTAATAGTAAAGTTTTGTATTCTTTATGTTTATTAAGATAATATATGTAGTTAGTCCTTCACTTGTGATTGGTTCAGTTTCAAACCCTGCCATTGTAGTTGGAATATTTGTAAATCATAAATCCCAAAAATTTATGAATTTCTCATTACTAATATTTACCAGGATATTATACACTATCTATTCTTAATAAAACATAAAAGAACACTAAACTATAAGAACCAGACAAAAAAGATAGTTTCTGTATATCAGACCCTTGGGTCAGGGACTTGAACCATGGAACTGCATTGATCCATCACTGAATCTGTTGATGACATTGCCATACTAAGTACAATAGTCAATGACTATCTGCAGTGTCCCAATTGTACTTAGTTATTAAATTACTTAAAAAATGCTTAAATTACTTAATGTACTTAATTACTTAAATTACTTAATGTTTACTAGAACACTGCAGATAGTCAATGATTATCTGCAATGTTCTAGTAAACATTAGTAGTAAAAAATTTTAGGCATTTATAATTTAAGACCATTCCATCTAATGATAATGGGATTTGGTTTCAAATCCAACTTAAATCTCATAAATCAAGGACTACCTTTATTTGATGAAGAAATAAAATGAACAATCAAAAGCACCAACTGTTTGACTATTGTTTTATTCAAAAATTGATACGATTTAAAAAAAATTATACATGTATTCAAAATTCAAAAAATATAATATTTTGAAATTATGTTTAAAAAAAGAAAATTTGTAGAAAATTTTAATAAAAATATCTTTATTTGAATTTGCCAATAGTAAATAAAAGATTTAGAATTGTAAAAGTTGTATAAATATTTTTTTGTTGCTGTTTGTTAAAAATTGAAATGATATAAGTTTTATGGATATATGGACAATTTTGTGCACATTTGATTGTTTTAAAATTAATATAAAATATTAATTTCCCATTTATACAGAACATGGAAAGAGATGATTTAAATGAAGCCTTATCTTTCACTATGGATGTCATTGGTAACAAGTAAGCATATAATTTATCATTTAAATATTCTAATTTGTTTATTATTATTAATTTTTGTAATTTTATATAGACATAATATAGCTAAAAAAGAGAATGATTTTGTATATCATGAAAAAGTTCCTGCTTTAGAATCACTTCCAGAAGTTAAAGGAGCATCGTTAGTAAAAGGAATTCCTTTTAGTCCAACTGATCCTGATGTTTCTGGTCCAGATATTTTTTCCCGTTTAGTTCCAATTGAAGCCCATGAAGCATCATCCATGTATAGGTAAAAATTAATGTATATTTAGTAAAACTTAAATTTAATGGATTTGAAAATAATAATAAAAAAATTCAATAATGATAATTTATTTGGCTAATCTTGAAGTTTTCAGTATAAACAGATTTAAATCCAGATTATGTTTAAATAAGATGATCAGTTTCTTTGCATTTTCATATTTTTCTATTTATACATGTATAAAATAAATCATTCATTCAAATGATAACTTATGATTAAAAAAGTAGTGGTTGTCCTTTTAATTTATAATAAAAAGAAGAAAATTTATTTTTATGTGATGATATAATTATTTATATTATCTCATCAGATTTAATGTTATCATTTTTATGAAGTGGGAGATAATTGACATTAGTCAGAATTTGTCTTTTGACATTAAAAATTGAATTTAAACTTTCAAAAATCAATAATAATTTAAAATGAGTTGCAAACTTTGTGGATAATCCTATATTCGGTAGTGATTATATGATAATTTTTAATTTAATAAAAACCTGTCATTTAAAGATAGTATTAGACTATGAAAAAAATACAAGTTACTTATTTAATATTCTGTATTAGAAATAGAATTTGATATTTCAACTGCTTATATTAATCTATTAATATCAAATTATTAAATTAATTTACAACTCATTTCTATGTGTTTTTATTGTTTAATAAAAGAAACATTATTAGAAATAACTTGTGTATTAAATCCATCTTTCGTTAAACTGCTAAACTTGTCTGCGTACATACAACATTCAGTAAAAAGCACTAGTGCTTTTTACTGAATGTTGTGTATTAAAAATGGATTAAAAATTGACTTAAAAAAAATAAAATAAAAAGCATTTAAAATTACTTATTATTATAATAGGAAATTTTTCAAAGTTTATAAAGAAAAATTCTACATCAGTTATATACTGTCAAATTGGACTGAATGTTGGGGTAATTTAAGCTAACTTTGAAAGAATTATGTTTAGAAAATTATGAACAAAATTTATTCTGTATAACATTTTTTATAATAGAAAATTAAATAAAATAAAAGTTGCTAAAATCAAAATATGAATAATTGCATGAAATATTATATAATGTTTATTTGATTTACTTATAGTTTTGTTAAAATAAATAGGAAGATGGAAGTTTTTGGATATTTACATTTCTAATATTAATATTAGCATTACTTTTTTTAAAATATAGATTCAATTTATGAAAAGATGTTATGATAATTATTTAGTCTCATAAATAAATAAGAATAATGTTAGATAAAGATTATTTTTAATTATTTATTTATAAAAGTAATATATTTTTATAAATTCTGACACAGAAATTAGTCAGATGCCATATGATAGCATGCTACATATTTTACTAGAAGGATTTCCACATCATGCATCTCCAAATTTTTCAGGAGAGGTCTGGTCCATTTGAACTCTATTTATTTAATTAACCCTATAATAGATGTTGGCCAATCCATTATGGATTTTGAAAAAATTATCACAATTGTATATATCCCTTGTGTTATTTGGCAGCATAACTATCCAGCCTACCAATCAAACTTGCACAATATAAATCCTTATAATAACATATGTTACTCTAATTATTATATTATAGGTATTCCCTAACTTCTGCAAATAATTAGGATCATAGGGTTTTAGATAACTTGGATTTTATGGAAGTTGGAAAATAATTTAACAAAAATTCTGTAGTAAAAAACTACAGAGCTGGTAGACTACTATGATTGTACTTATACTTTATTATGAGCCATGTTGCTTTCTGACTGAAAGTGAGAGAATGCCATATGGTATGATATTTGTATCTGTAATATGATGCTTAAGATTAACAAATAATACACATAAGGATTGTTTAGTACTTTATTTATTTATATTCAATGTGTTATTTGCAATGTGTAAACTTAATAAAGTAATAGGATCTTTTAAATGTTGTAAATCTACATATTCAAACATATCTTCAAATAAAATAAATTTTTATGTTCTATATCTTAGAAAAAAAGAGTTTGGATTTACAGAGATCAGATTTATGTAAGTCAAGAAAAATTTATATATTATGTTTTGATGACAGCATTTAATTAAAGAAATTCTGTCATTTGTTGAATAATCTAATATTTTTTTTAATTTTATGTATTATCTATATCAGTGGTACTCATAGTGATGATCAGTGGACTGGTACTCTGCAAGAAGTTGCTATGTTTTCAAAAGCATGACATTAATATGATATAACTTCAAGTTTATAGGCATTGTGCCAACCAAAAGCTATATGGTAATATATATACTGAATGACTTCCAGAGATACTGACTGAGGAAAGTATGCCTATAACTAAACCTTGTTTTGCGAGGCAAATTAGAAAACTTACACCACTCTGTGGAATATTAGGAAAAATTACCAGTCCATGCAGTACTGAAAAACATAATTGCTAATCTGTGAAATTAAATAGTTTGAAAAGCAGTGATTTATATGATGATGCTTTGCTATCATTTCTTTTCTTTTAATAATAAAATTTAACTCATTTAAATAGTATTTATGAAGCTTAAAGCTTTAGGCTGAAATTTTCCTAATTTGAGCATTACAATTTAGGAAAATTATTTATTCATAGTCATTATATAATTATTCATTACAGAAAAAAAATTCCTGCATAATCCATTAAGATGAAGATTTATTGAATTTAAATTAGTTAGGAATTTATGAATTCCCTTAATAATAAATATTTAAGTTTCATTTGTATATTATCATAACAATTAACTATAGTATATCTAATTTTAGAGTGATTTATCAATTTATTATTATTAATATTAAATTTATATGTAATAATTTATATATGATTTTGATTTTTATAGTGAGGAAAAGGCAAAGATATTGAGAACTATATCTGCCAAAGTTGAAGATAAAGATCAAGAATTGATGTGTGTATTTTTTTGGTTATTCAAAAATTCTTATTTGAAAGATAATTTAATTATAACTATATGATAGACTTGTTATTAAATTGAATTATTTATTATAAGGAAAGTCATTATATTTTATTCTTAATATTTAATTTATTAACATTTCAAGTCAAAGAAAATTTCAAATAATTCATTGTAATTAAAAATATTGCCACTTTAGAAAAAATTCAACACTAGATATCTATTATTAATCTGAATTATTAATTATGTGCAGACAAATATTTTGAACAAAATGACAAAAATTAATAAGATACAGGTTTCCTCTGCTTTACATAAGTTTATTATTCTTATGAAATTGTTTATAAACCAGAGTGAAACAAAGCAAAAAAGCAACTACCATTAATTTATATGGGAAAAGTTTTTGACCATTCTTAAAAATTCAGTCAGATGACTGCATGGTAAAGTAGTGGCTTTCTATCTTAGAGGATTCAGGTTCAATTCCAGTTCTATTGCAAAGTTGCTATAATCAAAAATACCAATAACAATAATAATAATAATCTAACTTAACAGTTTTAATGACTGCAAATCCAGAATCTGGCCTGAGCTCAGGTCTTTTTACTATTTTCTACAATAAATAAATCAAACCGAAGCAATTATTAACTAATGTCTATCCGGTAAAAATAAACAACTGAAAAAATTACAGCTTAAAGTATTAAACAAGTGTTAGATCTAAAATAGCAAAAACGATGTTAGAAACTTGTTTTGAGAATTTATTCAATTCATTAATATAAGTAAAGTTAAATAATAAAATATAAATTTATTTGACTCAAAAACACAAAAAAGTGTAAACCAAAACTTTATTTAGGGAATAATAAAGCACAAAACAAGTTATCAATAAAACTTGTATAATCAAAATTCAAATATCCAAATATTTAAAACAATAATAATTATAACCTTAAATATTAATTAATTCTAATACCTCCACTTCCGATACAAACTTAAGTCATGGTCAATCTTACAGGAAATTCAAGAGTCACTAATCAGATCCAAAACAAAATGAAACACCTCAAACATCTCGTTGTATCAGTTGATGCATACATTTTTATCCAAGTGACTTTTATAATCCTGGGCTTGTCTCATTTACATAAGTTGAGCAACAAGTTCAAATTTCTTAGTTTACTGAGCAATTAGTTCATGTCATCATCCTCTTTACAAATTAAATTATGTACCGAATAAAACATAAATAAGAGATCATTCTTATATTCTCACATTGGATCAGTGGTAAATTACTTAGAATAGATGACGTCAAGAGCTGAGAGAGTTCGTCGGACTCTCTCGGCTCTTGACGTCATTGTAAGAGCCAAGACAGACTTCCTGTCCATAACTTATAGTTTATAACTGATGAGATGGAGAACATGAAAAGTGAGTCAACTCTTAAACTAGGACATAATATGTTAAGTAATAATGAAAATAATAATAAATAATAAAGATCATAATAAAATAATAATAGAATTGGTCAAAGTTAACTTCTTTACACTATAACTCCAATTTTTCAAGAGGCATCTGCGTCCAGCCTGTTAAACCTTCTGGTTGGCCCCATCATGGGTGCTGAACAATCTATGATGGGCTCTAAAAGTGGCTGCTGTCATATAAAGTATATTCCATAATACAATATAGCAGCTTAATTAGCATGCTGGTTATGGCATAATGACATGTAGTCATTGGCAATTTCGTATCGCAGGTACAGGCATTGATGATGTGCTAACAGTATTTGCCTTAAAAATCAACTATATATATATTTTTTTACAGTTTCAGTAGATTGCATTTTTTCTTATGGCCATAATTTGAATGAATCCTGCAGGCGTAAAAATCAAGATGGACTACATTTCATTTTTTTTGTTAATACATGTTTATTTTTGTTTACAAAATATATAATGTAAATAAATTATTTACCATAAATTAACAATTTCTAATGCATCACATCTTTATTTGCACAAATAATACAAGATGAATAATAGAATATATTATAATTAGAGTAACAAATCATATGATTTTTATTTACATTCAGTTGTTTCCTGCAATAATTGACCTTGTGTTATTCTCTTCTAATACTGCTAGATTTATTCTTTGTCTACTTGTAATTGCCATTGCTTCAAAACTATACTGCTAAAATTAACTAAATTTTCATAATTTTTTAACGTGAAAGAATAATTGAAATTTGAATACATAATATTTTGAATGCATATACATTTGAATACAATTAATATTTTTAATAACATATAAAAGCTGAATTTTTAGATTCAAAAAATTTTTTAAATATTTTTTTCCAATAATAGTAATTTTGACACATTTTTCAAAATTGTTTTGTCCCACTCAAAAATAATTTCCTTTTAAAAAAAATAAAGGTAATTCCTACTGAAAATGTTTGAATTTTGTATTGCTTTTTTTAGATTTCCTACAGAAAATGAAAAAAATCAGTTTAAAATCCTGTTCTTAGTCAAATGGACCTCAAAGTTTTCTTATAGCTAGTATCAGTGTATTAATCCAACCTAACCTAACTGAGATCTAAAATGTAACCCACCAAATCATATCAAATAACATATAAAGCCTATTTTGCTGTATGTCCAGTTTTATGCAAAATGTAACACCCTTACGAGTTCTATTAAGCTTTTCTGATATCTTAGGACGTATCTTGCAAATGGATGTACAAAATAAATCAAGAATAAAGCACAGATACTCACAGACACAATTAAAGTTATGGTGGCTTGATGATTGTAGTTTCTTTCCAAGGAAAGAGTTTGACAGCATCATTCTTGCTGCTCAGAGTGCATATTATCACTATAATGACTCACTGCAAAACAAATGCTAAATGCTATTTTTGCATTTCTTCTTTTTTGTAAAGGCAAAAATCTTCAATTTCTTTTGGTTAGCAAAAAGAAATACTAATGTAGATCTTTTATAAAAGGAAAATGATGTACACCAAATATTTATAAAGTAGGAGAACCTGTATATATATTTGTTTCAAATTTTACTAAAATCAAAAATCTGTTTTCTTAATTGAAATCAATATAAGTGTATATTTACAATAGTCATTTTAGAATAAATGACTGACAAATAAAATAGCAGTATCAATATAATAGTTTGTTAATATATATCAATAAATTTTCTTTAAATATATGTGAACATACACATAAATAAGTTTTATTTTTATAAATAATAATGAAAGCTATTTTTATTCTTAGGACATATTTATCATCACTTCAATTAGATTCAACTCTGCTTAATCCTCAAACAGACCAAATTCCTGAAGAACTTATAGAAAAATGTGCAGCAATGAGCGTTCGTCAAAATGCAATTGATGATTTATCATCATTACTGAAATGTATGTGCTATTTTCAATAACATTTCAGGTTTTTTTTTTTTAAATAATAAATTTCTTGGTAAAATTCAAATATATAATAATAATCATAATGCTTGTAGCATTATTGGAAGTCAGTCAAGAAGTGGATGATTCATTAAAGCAGGCTTATGATATACTTAAACAAGATGAACAAAAAGAACAATTACATCAAGTAAATATTAAACTTCTAACAATATAATTTTATTTATGTAATAAAATAAATATGTTATATTTTTTTTTTTTGTTATAACATATAAACTTCTTTAGGATTCATTTGGTAAGAGAGCACCATCTATGATAATTACGGAATTGAGTAAAGAGTGCTCCAGATTTCAGGATGCTCATAAGAGAGCTGAAGAATCTAATGCAACATTGCAAAAAGTTTTTAATCTTCACATAAATAATTTAAAGTTACTAAGTGGGTCTTTGGAAGAGTTAAAAGCAGCATTACCTTCTTTGTCTTCAATAGCATGTAAGTTTTTCTGTTTGTTAAAATAAAAGTGTACAGTGGGTGGCCAAATTATTATACTCAAATGATTTTTATCAAGTAAATTTGTTCTATTCAAACTTTTCAAAAAATCTATTAGTCTTTAACCATTTTTCTTAACCTTTTTTGATACCAAGAACTTTTTTTACATTTTGTAAGTTATGGGCGGCCTTAAAAAAAAGAAATTTGCAAATAAAAAATAATTGCTAACAAAAGGGACTTGATAGAAAATATTATTAAAGCGTGGTACAATGCACCTGCACTTCAAGAAATTGCCAAAAAATACATTGCCAGCATGCTGCAGTCCATACAAAATGTGATTGCTCAAAAGGGAGAATTCACTAAATAGTGAATTAATAATATTTTT
>WUQG02046430.1:0-10467 GCA_011317285.2 Androctonus mauritanicus
CACATATATTCCACACGTGCATGCACCTTTACTGCTATGTTACTTTCTGGTAAACAAAAGATTTTTCCAGAATTATCAATAAAACAAAAATGTGAAAACAATCTTGTTGGAATACAATTTTGCAGCCATATTCAGTGAAGGAGAGATTTTTAAATTGCTAAAAAATGAATTGAAAGAAGGGTATATGGTGATGTAAGTAGATATATGGAGACAGGCAGTGTTACTGACAGAAAAAAGATCCAGTAGACCAAGAATGAAAAGAACACCAAAGGCCATTAATACTCTGTACATGAATTCAATAAAATCCTTGCTGCAGCCAAAAAAAATTAATTCTGCAAATAAACATGTCAAGGTCAACAGTTCAATGAGTCCTAAAACAAGACCTTAAAGCTTTAAAGCAAAGGATATGCCATTTTTTAAATGTTCAGCAAAAGAAAAAGAGAGTTGGGAGAAGTCAGATATTAATACTGGTGACACTATAAAAACATCCTTTTCACTGTTAAGATAAGCAAAATGATCAGGCTTACACTGAGAAAAAAGATTCCAAGAGATTTGGAAGAAGTACTAGAACCTCACATTGCATCATCATAGAAGTCACCTTAAATGATGATGCAATATGGAATCAATTGGCATGGAAAGGATAACCTTCATTCAAGGTATAAAGTGCAAGTGAATGTGAAAAACCATACAGAAAAAATTCTAAAACTGACTGTAAAAGTCACTAAACATTGGTTTTTTCAATTATATCAACTGATCCTTCCAATAAGACAATGCTCCATCATATAAGGCCAAACTTACCCAGAAATGGTCAAACCAGCACATTCCCAACTTCATCTCCAATGAAGAATGGTTCACTGCATCCCAGATCTGAATCCACTAGATTATAGTATACGATCAAAGTTGGAGCTAAAGGAGCTGGGTACGTCTGTGGGGAGACCATGACCAATCCCATATGATTTGTAATCTCAATATATGAGAAAAATTAAACTATTGAGTAAAGAAATTGTAAAAAGGGAGAGGTGAATTATGAGAATAAAAACAGAAAATAAACATCAAGTGGCACTGCCCTGCACTTCATTCCCAGCATCATAAATCTCAAAATGAAAGCAAGGGTTATGTTGGGAGCAAGAGATCGTGCTTGTGCAGGAGTTTTGAATAGGATGCAGCAATAATAAACAAGGTCTGAAGCACATTGAGTTGGGAATTTTAGGTGAAAAGTCACTTGTTTGGGGTCCTGAGATTTGTGACGATCAATAGAGTTGACTACCAACATCCATGTAGAACAGACAGAAAAGAAAGACATTCTGAATTAAAAACTGTTTGACAGCCCAGTTTGCTGTTCTTTACCAGAAGACCAAAAGATGACTAACTCAACTCCCTCTCTTACTCCAGAAAGTTTTGACTTTCAAAAAGTTTATGGGATGGCTTTGGGAAATATGATCCAAACATCATCCATATTCAATCTGTGAGAGAGAGGAGAAAGGGAATGTGATCAATTTCCCTACTGACAGGTTTACAACTGCCACCCTGTCCCATAGGCGGGAAAGAGAAAACTGCAAGTCAGATCCATCATGAAAGAAGGGTAACTCCTGACTAGGTTGCCAACATCGAGTTGATGCTGACTTGAATAAATATGTTAATTTTCACATGAAGAAAGACAATGAAATACATTGATATATATTAATAACTTTATAACAATCATGATAAAAAAAATAAAATTTGTAAATATAAAAAATAAATTCTTTTATAAATATTGTAATTTATCAAAACAAAAGAACAAAAAATTTGTTCCATAGCATAATATACTTTCATACACAAAAATCAACCAATAAATTCTATTTGAGTATTACAACAAACATATGTTTAGGATGTAAAGTAACAATAACTAATGTTTATAAAAAAAGACAACTTTTTTGTCCACGAGTATAATTTTTAGTCACCCGAATAATTTTATTTGAAATCCGAAATTCGAATAATAATGGCAAAACCTGAAGTCTTTGGATCAAAATAATGATGTTGGCAACCCTAATCCCAACCATAAGGAATCAGATTCCCCAACAGGAATTATGCACCATTCTTTGCCATCATAGAAGAAGACCCCTGGAAACTATGGTCTTGTCATTGCATATAAAAGGAATGCTCATAGAAAAATAATAGACTGTACATGTAGTGACCTTTGGAGTTGTCAAAATGAATTGTCAAGACTGGTAATGACTCCTTGATCAACCAGATATTTATCATCCCATTATGAGTTGTATCATGACAATCTCTCTTGTCAATAAAGGTCCAAGGTGTTTACCATAAGTTATTTGTCATTGTGTTCCTGAGTCTCTCCCCATCCTTATTCACACTATAGCTTACATACTAGCAAGGCAGAAATGCCTATTTGTCAGTATTGTCTCATACCGATATTGACTGGTGCCAGATCCTGAATATGGCTAAGACATATGTAATTATATCATCCACTGGAATCTCACATGTGCAAGACCTCACAGCAGTGTTGATCTGAAGAAAGCCCTTCTTTAGAAATGGGAGAAATTTCTTTTTGAGAGTTTTTGTAAAGCAATAAATGAATGGCCAGAGAAATTATGCAACTGCATCAAAGCAAGAGGCAACACCTTTGAATGACCAATCTAATATTTTTAATCTATATATATGTCTCTAATGTCTTAAAGAATTGTTAAATTTATCCTTAAAAAGTTTTATAGCAAACCTTGTGTGCAAGAATTTTATGACCATACCAGGTACCATCTTAAAGGATTCAGCATTCTATTGTCTATTATTACTATTACTATGGTCCATTTTTAACTTATAACTGGGTTATTAAAACATAACCCAGTTATAAAAGAACCTATATTGTAAGTAATAAAGGAGAACCTATATTGTTATAAAAAATATTGGTAATGGGTAAGCAATAGATATAGGGTATTTTCAACTAATGATTGCACCAAATTAACTTCAAGGTTTGAACTGAACTCCATCAGAAATTCAGAACACTACGTGAAATATCTAGAGGAACAAATTTATCATTAAATTACTTATTTAATACGTTAGCATATTATTTCAAGATATAGTTTTAGACTAAACTTTTTACCTTTTAAATCAACCATTATCTCAAAACATTCTTATTATTTGGGAATGAGAATGTCTTGGGAACTTAAATGGGATTGGCTTCTTGAGTCCCATTCTTCATATATCCAGTTTTCAGTTAGCTCAAATAATCTTGCAGTTTGTAACAGAAGTACAAAACAAAAAAATAGTCATTTTAAAACTAAACAAAAATCCCATTTTTGAAATCAGTATAAAAAAGTTGTTAAAAAAATGTGCCACTCAATAGTTTATAAAAAATTCTTTGATCTACTCCTAATTATTGATTGACATTGATTCATATTTTTCTTGATTATCTCAATCCAACAAAAGAAATGAAAATATAAAAAAAATTATTTCAAATGATTAGTCACTTTTGTTATAATCCCAAATTTCTCTGATTTCTGATCTGATCTTGATTATTGGCAATGAAATATCTATTGCCAAATTTAAAGATTTAATTTTATTTTTTAAGGAGTTATTACTGCATATACCTAATGTCTTATTACAGAAATTTTAAAATATTTGATAACTGAATTCTGAAATCAAAGATTTCATCCATACACACTTTTAAATCATGGGAGTGAGAAAAAATTTAAATGTTGATTTAAAATCCTTAATAGATATCATTTCTTACCCTTCTTCAATTGTAAACTACTCTAACATTCCTTCATTTACTCTCACACTTGCAGAACTGTTATACATTTCTTCACTGTCCCAAGAAGATGTTCATTCACACCATATTCCCTCAGTACTTTCCACAGATTATTTCTATTCACTCTTGTCATAAGTCTTCTCAAGATCTGTAAAAGCATAGAATACCTTCTTCCCCATATGGAGATACTTCTCCACAATTTTACACATTGAGAAAATCTGGTCCACACATCATCTTCAACTCCTGAACCAATTGCATATCCCATACTCTCTCATCAGTCACCGTCTTCACAATCTTACCTTTCCCCTATAATTCTTGCATAGTTGCATTCACTTCTCTCACTTTTCCCTTTGTAGATGGGGACAATCACAGATTTAGTCCAGTAATTTGGAACCATACTTTTCATCCTAAACAGTTTACACAAATACAACATCCACTCAACAATAGACTTCCCTTCATACTTCAATATCTCAGCTGTGATCTAATCTATATCAGAATTTTCACCACATTTCAATCTACCACTGCACTCAACCTTTTCTTTACTGATTTGCTCATTGTACTTATGTATTTCTTATATTCATTCTTATCTCTTCATTTTTGACCTCATCCTTTTCTCCAATAGGTTTGTGAAGCTCATGAAAATATTCTACCCTAGATTATTTACAACATTTATTATTTTTCCTCTTTCATATCAGATACATCCATACCTTTTCCCTTCTCAACTTTTTCATATACTTCTAAAACATTCTTTTATTCCTTTCAAAATTATTCTGCAGTTTCATCTTTTTCTCTTCCTACCCTCTCCACTCCTCTCTCACTACTTTTGCATACACTTACATTTCTTATACTCATTTCCTTCACATTTTCATTTAATATTCCCAAATATGCCTCCTCCTCAGCCACAGCATGTACCATCTCATCATTCACCATGCTTCATTATTCTTCCTATCTATTCTCACTTCACTAACACTTCTCATGCAACACTCACTACACACTTCTTAAAGTGTCTATATATCCTTCACATTAAATATTTATTCTCATCTATTTGATCCAGCTTTTTGCATACCTTCATATATATTTCTTGCTTTATACATAGATCCTCCAGTTTCAGTCACATTTGTACTTTTGTCCACTTTATATTTCTCCATCCTCTTATAGATCTATGATAATGATCTAAGCCTATCTGTGTACCTCTCACTCTTATGTCCATAAATCTTTTTCTCAATCTTTCATCACACACAATCAAATCAAATTCCTCTGATTTCTCTCATGGCTCTTCCAAATGGCCTTATAGCTAATGAAAGTATTTGAGACAAAACTCTCTTTCAGCATTAAATTTCCAACAGTTGCTCCCTATTGTTATTCATTCTAAGATCACCATATTTCCTAACCAATCCTTCCACTTCATTTCTCTCCACAAACTCTGCTATTCAAATCTCCAGCCACAATCACTCGCTCAAATCCATGACTTTCATTTATTGCATCAAGTCACACCAGAATTTATCTTTTTTATTCTCATTTGTACCATCCATAGGAGCATACACTGCTATCAGAAACTCTTTGCAATCTTAATTTCATCCTTACCCTTATTAGTCTGTCATTCACACTTTTGCATTCTAAAATACACTTTTTTGTTCTCTCATTCATCAGTACACCCATACTATTTCTTGCTCACTCATTATCTTTTATCCCAGATCATATTCCCACAATATCATTCTTTACACATTCAAATACACAACCCTTTTGATACATTTCACTCACATAGGACACATCCAGCCTATATTTACACATTTCATTAACAAGTTCTTGTTCATTTCTTTTCACTTGTCTGTTCACATTCTATAAAACCAATCTTCATTCATACTTCCATTTCTATTGTCATTGTTCTTTATCCAGTCCAGTTTTCAATTCCTTGAATTTTGAAAAATCATAAAAATTTCACCATGTTAGTGATCAGCCAAATGATGATATAATCTGGTGGAGGGCCTGCCCCTTAAGGATTCCAGAACACCTCAGGCACCACTTCATCAGGCTTCTAACTTCTAGCCCTTATGGCAAACTTTAACTATAGAGAGACCAGAAGGATCATTGAAACATGCAATCCCCTTGTCATGTAAAGGCATGGTCTCAAGTAAAAGGCATGTCAAGAAGGCATGGAGTATTACTCTCATGGAAAATGGTTAACATGTCATTTTAAATAAAGTGTTAAATTTCAGATCAATAACTGAAATAAAATCAAAATATAGAACAGGAAAAAAGGGTATTACAATAATTTATTTTTCCAAGACAAATATGGTAGAAAAATTTCAAAAATTTTAAACTTTAATTAATTTTTAAATTAAAATGTTAGGTAATTACCCTGTAATGAGCTAGTTGTCTATATAAATATATTCCACCAATAATTCCTGTGGTCAATACCAATAGGGCTGTTATGAAAACACAGAGCGTAGTAGTTGAACTAACACGTCGCACATGAGGATGCATGGTGACAACAACAGGTCTCCCTTCTTCAGCATCTCTTCCTGCAACCTAAAAATATTTCAATCTTTAAGCCATCATTTATAATACAATTTATAAAAACTTTTTTAAAAAATTTATGAGAATTTAAGTTCACTATTACTGTTACATATGCATTGTTATTTACTATTTTCCATTACTACTTAAATTTTTTTTAAATGAACTAAAATGGTTATTAGAAATCAATAGGAAATTTTATATTTTTATTGCATTTGAAACTATTGCTATATAATTTAAAAAAAATAACTCATTCTTTTATTTAAATTGTGTTATGTAATGTCTTTCCTACATATTTTTCTCATATGCTTTTATTCAATTATGTATGTACAATCACGCAAAGTAAATTGCCATCTTTATACAGATTGGTTTAGTGGTGATGTACTGGAGTGAACTGTGATGACACTTTCTAGCCTGACCAACTTAATCAAAATTAAAAACACAACAAACAGAATAAATTAAAGCTATATGGTATATTAATATACAGTTATTACAATAGGTAAATATGTAAGAAATACAAAATCTGATCCTAATAAAAAAAAACATTTTTTCATGAAAGATTGTTATAGAAATAATGATGTGATAATTTGCATATCATTTGTGGCACATCTTATAATTTAATACTTTTATATTTTGGATGACTCTTTACAAAACTATTACCATTAGACAATATTTTTTTATTGAGTTTTGTACTTAATTTAGATAGCATATTTAAAATATTGCAAAAATAAATCTTATTTTAGAGTAACCAGCAAAGCTTCATAATATTTCACTCTATTTCCAATTAAAAGAACAGAGTATTGCTGATTCCAATAGTGTCATCTTACAAACTCAAAAAAAATATGCCATTTTTTCCTTCCCTCTCAATCTGACAGCAAAATAAGTTTGATATACTACATATTAGAATTAAATACTGAGAGTAAATATTGTGAATTTAAATTTTTTCCCATTATGCTAATAAAATAATTTTTAACTGTTATTACTAATAAAATAAATGACATTAACATAAAATATAATTATCACTCAAACATTTAAAAAAATAAGCCAATGAGAAAGGTATTTCAATATCAAACTATTAGGAAGGGCCAAACATCTGATAGTTATTCTTTTCATTAATTTATGAATTGTGATTAATGATAACTATTTAAAATTAATGGGTAAACATGTTAAAGCTTAATATAACGACTTAAAATAAAAAGAGCAGTACAGCTTTAGGCAGAAAAGAATCTTTTATTTCACAAAAGAAACATTTTTGACCAATCAATTGGTTTACATCAGTTTTAGTTATGTTACCCAGAGAGTAAGGATGTTTCTCCAGGTTGTTTGTTTATAAAAATTATAAAAAGAGCCATTGGTTGGTGGCATGTTAAATTACTGTTCTGTATGGACAAGAAACCTGTTCATATAGTTACATTAAAAACTAAATAATGTTACAATACATATTACAGATCATCAGAATACATAAATGTAAAATCTGATGTGGATAATGGTACAGAGATGTGCAAGGAGGTGTTAAGAAATAAAAAATAGAAAATAAAACACTAGCTAAGATATAAGTGATAAAAAGAGGTATAAGATAAAACCATTACAAGTAAATTAATTTTACCAAAAAACTATTATCTAAAACACACACAAAAAAAGTGAACTACTATTTGCACGAGTCAAGGGTTATACTAAATTAATCTAGAGTTCAAAATATGCATGGAAACTACAAAAATAACTACACATGATATAAAAAGGACATTGCGGGATCAAAAAAAGAAAACTAAAATAAGTACAAAAATATTAAAACTAAAAATTAACAAAAAATAGTTAAAATATACTGCATTTGTGTGCCCAATACCAGAAAGCATTCACCAAAAGCAATGTTCTATTTTATAAATATAAAAAATACAAAATTAAAATAAAGGAGAGAGCACTTAAAACGTGTCATAACATGTGCAAGGGCATCTCTATGTGACAGACAATTCATACAGGAAAGTCTGTTGCAACTATTCTCCCAAACATGATTGTCAACCACTTCATCATCATGAGCTAACGACAGTTCAAGATCCAAAGCCAAGCATTGGAGACTGATACAGAGTCATTATGGTTGAAAACATGTGCAGTTTTGGCCCATTCTACTATAAAAAGGGATTCTGCTGCGAGTCTCATGTCCCCTCTTCTATCATTTTGTATAACTTTGGCCTCTGGCCAATCTATCTGCAGGTCATGTTCAAACATTCTTATCCCAAGTGCTGTTATTTATATTCATAAAAATTATTTATATTTAATTTTTATAAATATAAAAATAATTTTTATTAACATATCATTTTTATATAATATAATATTAATTTTATATCATACTACATAGCAAGCTTTGAATTATGTGTTAAAATATTTATTTAAATTCTATTTAAATCTATTCTATTCAATTTCATATAAGCTGAAGATGATCCATTATAGGATCAAAAATGTTCCTTAATGAATTATTTCTTTATTTAAAGTTTACTGTTTATATTGCTTTGTTATAGTGAAAATAAATGGACTGGACCTAGAGTCATCCTGACAGTATGATACCCACAACTGAACTTGGATCCTCCAAGTTGATAAGCAAATGCTTTAAAATATGGCAATTTGCAGAGTTCTTTAAACCTATTATTATTGTGCATTAAAAAAAAAGGCTGTAATTTGTGCTTTACAGCAAAATTTACTTTATAATGATGGTCTGGAATATAACTGCCACAATAATAAGGTAAGCCTGTATTTACATGTTATAACTGTGATCTCATTATTTCCATGCTCATTATAAATGAGTTTAAGTTATATAATTGTGAGTAAGTAGCTCTTCAGTACATTAAGGATTTCAATGTTGTATAAAATTATATTGGATATTTTCAAAAAATTTTTTAAAAATTTGACACACACAAAAATTTATATAAATTAAAATCTATAAATTATGAATGAATTTATTAAAAACTATTGGGTTATATTCAACTTTTTCTCAGCTGTTTCATTCTCATTTCAAGCTTGCTTTCTTCCCTTTGTTTGCTCTGGTGGTCTTTCCATGGTGAATACTTTGCAGTAACTATTGGGTTAAATATAAAACTTTTTTTTAATTTGAATTTAGATGTATTGAAATTTATTACAATCAACATATAATTTTTATTTTTAAATGCTTTGTACATTGTTCTAAAACATAATAAATTATTTTATAATAGTTATAATTACTGTATATTGTAAATCTTACAGTTTGGTTTAAATATAGTTGAAGATAATCTAATAATATTAAACATTTAAAATGTTGTAAATATCTTTTAAATACTTGTCTTTATCATTTTTTTATACTATGTTGTTATTGGCAATAATTTCAATTCAATAATATATTTAGTAATATATTCAGTATTTATTATACTGTATATTTTCAGTATTTCAATTCAGTAATCCATAAATACAGGCATATCTTATTTTATGGCACTTCACTTTATGAAGATTTGCTAATATAGTGCTTCTCAATTATATTCCATGCTTTTATTTTCTATCTGAAATTAAAATTTTCTACAAAATAATACTTAGATTAAATACATAAAACACAAATTAACATATAGATGGGCTAGACTGGGAGCCATCCTGAAAAACAGAAGGTATTAAGATGTAGAAGTGAAAACCTGGTCTTCCAAGATGATGATCACATTTAAAAGAATTTGCATATCTGGCTAAGTTTTTAGGCTTAGTGTTATTGTGCATTTAATGAATAACAGTGTATGTTTATATGATTTTATATGCATTAGCAAATGAAAAAAGGCAGTGATTCACTTTACAGCAAAGATCTGGAACATAATAGCCATAATAATAAAGTATATCTGTATTCTCAAATATTTTCTTATAGATCATATTTTATGTAATAATATCACAGCTCATATTTTAATTATGGTGTTTCCTAACATGTTTATTCTTTATAAAGCTAAGAAAATTTATCATTAAGCATATATATCATGAGAAAATTTGAGAAAAATAGAAATCCAAAAAATTTCAATCATCTGATTATTATTTAAAACAGGGGTTGGCAACACGCGGCCCGTTGCAAGCTTTTGTGCGGCCCACCAAGCAATATAACTTTTATATGATTAAGTAAAAATTAGGAAGGTTTTTAATTTTTTTATTATATTATTATTATTTGTTATATTATGAAATATATTTATTGATTGTATTATTATTATTATTTTTTATCG
>WUQG02046441.1:0-10467 GCA_011317285.2 Androctonus mauritanicus
TTTTTTTTTTTTTTGTATGAAGCCCATTCGGCCACGTTGTGACCTCACTCAAGAATAATTAGACTATCAGGATTTCTGTCTTCTCGATTTAAATATTCGAGGCATATTTATCATAACAGCACACGAAAAGCGAACAGAACGGTTAACATCTTTAAAATATTATTAAAAAATTAATTGAGGTCGACGTACCGAAGTTCTTACGCTACGAAAATATTATAACATTCTAAGAATTATATAATAATAATAATAATAATAATAATAATAATTTTTAAAATAGCGTCGTGATTAAATAATTATTTGTAAATTTATAAATATATTTTAAACAACAACATTATAAAACTGATACGAGTTTTTGTTTTTTGTTTTTTTTTTTTTAAGTAATCGTGAGTGGTGTGACCTAGTACTAAAGCTAAAATGCTACCTGAATATACTATACACGCAATAGTGCAATCCGCTAAAAAACTACTAAAAATAGTAACAGCTAAAGTTATGCCAGCGGGTGTTCACGTAGGTTGTATTGCTATTTTATTAACCGGTTACACACTCATCCAAAAAATGATAATAAAACAAGTAAAAATAAATTAATTTTAAAAATATAGCACCGTATTTATACCCGGAAAATATATTTATTATTATTATTATTATCATTAGCTGTGTTTAAAAATAGCATAGGTACTACACGTCATTTTTTTCGTCCAATTATTTTAGCATCGTTTCATCAGTAATTCGTCCCGATCTGTTAAAAAATAACTCAGTGGGAAACAAATTTCTCTCACGATGAAAGTATTCTTCACTAAACTGAGTTAGCTGTCTTAATGATGTTCATAGAAAATCTCTTAGATAATTTTGTCTCGTTAACTAAACCATTTCAGTTTTGTTAGCATTTTAACAAAAAAAAATTTTTTTTAGCGATATTGACCATGTAAAAGAATAGTTTCGTCCTCGATTTTACGGTTATGTGGACTACAAGTTCAGAAGAAGCTTCTCCTTCTGTTTATTTTTTAATTTATCCTTTATAATTTTTTTTAACTCTATAGTCATAACAATATGTAGATTTTTATCTTATTGTAGCTTAAAGGATAAACAGAACAATATATATATTTATTTTATTATTTCAATATTATAAAGAATTTTTCCCATTAAAACAAAATAAAATTAAATTATAATTTCGTCTCGAATATTTAAGAATAGATCTTTTTTCTCATAGAAATTAAATTTTATAAATAAAATATCTTTATATATATATATATATATGTATTCAATTATTAAAAAATAATAAATCTCCATAAAGAATACATAGGGAGATCGGGGACAGAAGTAACACCGGTTGATTGTAACCGTGGTTGTAACAGAACCAGTATTCATTCCTAGTCTGCTCAAAAATATCGAAATTTCACACGAAAATGCCTAGTAGCCTAGTAGGTTACTAAGCAATTAATAAGTCTAACTGTGGCATTCCATACCAAAATGGCGGAATCTGGGGTAGGTTGTAATAAACTAAATCAGTGGTGACAATTTAGACAAATATCAAATTTCCGAGCAGAAGAAGAAGAGTATTTTATTTCATATGTAGTGAAGATCATAACACTTAAAATAGTGGGGAAGTTTTGATAACTGTTCTCGATTATGATAATGGGGGAAAATGAATCCAGTGCAATGGGTAAGAAAGGAAGTGAGGATGAATGTACAGCTGGTTAATCCCCTCTATGTTTGTCACAACTGTGATTCTGATTATTCATCAGAAGATTAAATTGAAACTTATTAGGCCATATCCTAAAATTTAAGTGTAAAAGAAACCTGGGCACAGACAGTATTTTCTTGAAATTTTATAGTGTTGCAATCTACCAGGACAGATAGATTGTAACATTTGACATCGTTCAGAAAAAAAAATTTTTTTAAATATTAATTATAATCGAATAAAATTTGTTTGTAACCGGTGAAAAGCTTATTAAATGGTCTTTGCAATGATGCATTTTTTTATTCTGAAATTGGAATTTTTACAGCTTGAAATAATTATAAAGTAAAAAAAGTATTAATTTCATCCCTCGGTCTCCCTATCATAAAGAATTATCACTATTTGCAACTCATTAAAACAAAGAATATATATATATATATATACAGAAAGCATATCAAATATATATATAAATATATTTTACTGCTTGAAAATATTTAAAGAAGAAAAATTTGTTTTTATACTAAAATCCAAAGTAATAAATCGATTTAAATAACTAGATATTTTCTCGTTTTGGAGAGAAGACTATCTAAATATTATTATATAAATATATGAACCGAATCTTTAGAAATTAATGAGAGATTTTCATATAACCCAATTTTCATCCTTCAATATTTTTTTATATAACTTATACCTGTATATAATTCTATCAATTCTATTGTCTGTTTTTCATTCTACTCGATGCACTTTATTCAGAGATATACTATTTCAATACACAATTGAACGTTTTTTTATTTATTTTATTTAAAAAAATAACTTGAGTCATATGTTGAGTGTGTACGTATATATATATATATATATATATAGTGTATGAAATATATTATTTAAAAATAAAATGATCAACATCTGTAATTAATCACCTGATCAGTAGTAGTGGAATAATACATAATTTTAGATACCCAAAAATAATTTTAATAATATCCATATCCATTAATATTTAAAATAGTAATCCTAATATTTCTCAGAGCTATAACTAGAACTGAATTAAGCAGTCATTAAGATAATATGGACGACTTAGAAGTTTGCGTTATATAGCTCACTATAGAACAGGTAGAGAGACCTATCGTATAGCTCACACTATACGATAGGTCTTTAATAATGGATATTTAAAGAACAGCATCAAAACAATAACCATAAAGGATACCTTTAAAAAATTTAATAATATTTTTATTTTTACTTTTCAAGATTCCAGTTATTGCCGATTTGCCTGTGGGCAGGAATCTACAAGATCACATATTTTCTTACGGTATCGAATTTACTATCAAAAACAACGTGAGTCTTACCTACCGGTCAACTCTAACGTTAGAAAATGCCAAAAAATTTCTAAAAGGAAAAGGTAAGAAAATATTATTTTTATCGTTTTTTAAGAGAAAAAGCAAACTGTATATAGCGGATCTCTTGTCTAAAAATCTATTCGAGTAGATAATAATATTATCAAATTGAACTTATCCCATATTTTACAGTTGATAAATCAAGCGTAAAGTACTTTCTCACAAATAGTTCGGAATTTTGTGTCGAAATCAAAATAGCGTGAATTCAATGAGAGATTTAAAAATAGATCCATTAACAATTAACAAAATAACGATAACATTTAAAATTGTTATTTTTTTCCCTCTCTCTCTCTCTCTGAGACCTACATAATAAATATCTAATATTCCTAGTTAGTCGAATCAAACTTCGTTTTACATATTTAAAAATGAATTTTTTTTTTGTTTTTGATAATTTAGAACAGGATGCTCATTTTTTATATCATGTGAACACTGATTCTTTAATCTTTGAACGTGAAGTTTGAAAATATTTCCTTTGAAATTGTTTCTGAATTCGTCTCCATATAATAATTTTGTTTTGTTCATTATATAGACTATATTTAAATATTTTTTGAAGTTTCGCCTTTGCTAGCAACAATTTGACCACATGGGCTATAAGTAAGCACTGATTTGAAGCGATTAAATAAATTTGGTATGACATCTTTTGTTACTTAAAAATCCTTGGCTCGTCCGCAAGAAAAATGGGAACAACAATTATCCTATAGAGTAAATAATCGAATAAATCAGGAAAAAGTTTCCATTGATTGTAATCACATAATTATTATTCTTTCAACGTGATAGCTTGTAGCGTGTAAAAAATAACCGGTGCCAGTTGATGCTTCTCTAGCAACAAAAGTGAGATTCTAATTTTTTCATGCTACTCTATTATTATGATTTTCTATAAAATAAAAAATCGCAAAAATATATCATCTTTAGATATCAGTTCGCAAAAATTAAATATATATAGTTCGCAAAAATTATCATCTTTAGATATCATAAAAGAAAAATATAACATTATTATTATTATTATTATATTGTTGTTGTTCTTGTTGTTGTTATTACAATCGATAAAATAAAACTAACAGCTGTTATATAATTTATTTAATAATATTGCTAATAAAAATTCATAAAATGTTTGTTTATAAACAATAAAAACTGCATTAAAATGCACAAGTGCAGAGTTTTTTGCCTTGGTGAACAGAATGATAATTGTTTCAAGGATTATAAAACTTTCCGTCTCGAATCGCTAGTTATAACTCGTAATATAATTAAAATTCTTACTCACAATTATGAAGCTATAATTTGACATGTAGTTTTTTTTTTTAAAAAACAGATAAGATTAAGCTATTTATAGCCAATTTAAATTTTAATAATGTCGCGACGAATATGCGTCATGAGATCATTTATGCAGTAATATCTTTAAATCGAATTTGCTGGAATAAAGTGGAGCTTTAATTGCATAAAATCAATAATATAAAAACATAAAACTTCTAATTATAAATTCAAATATATATATATATATATATCACTTATTAATTTAAAAGCTTTGTTAATTTTTGGTTTGTTTTAATTCGCGTCGTTATGTGGCAGCAGTGCACGCAATTTCTATACTAATCGTCGCTGCTGCGGCAAAAAAATTAAATTACATTAAATACTAAGAAGTTTGTGTTTTGTAATCTTTCTAATAATGTAATTCACTTATAACTTTGACGCACTTGATGATTTTTTTGTAGATATTATTTGTTTTAAACATATAAAACCTACTGAATCAATTCGGCTAATAATCGTCGTCGTACGACCTATTCGCGTCGCGGGCTATTGCGACGCGAGAATACATACTATGCTGTCACAATGCTGATATTTTTATCAAAACATACCCATTTTCGGGAATAGTTATCGGGTCATTATACATAAGTCATAAGTTCACGATATGAATAAGAGAATGCTGTATAGATCAATATCAAATTATGCTTTTTGTTATGTATATTAATTTATCTAATCTCTCTTGTTGTTCTAAGGCCGCGTCCCACCTGCTAGCTATGCGATACTACAAGCGCGACACTTCGCGATGCTATGCTATGAGCGACAGTCTGTCCTACTAGATGATCTTCGGTAGCGATAACATGGCTGATAGAACACGTCGATTGTTTCTTTTAGAGAATGCTACTTTTAAATTTAACTTAGTTTATCTATAATATGCTTACTATAATAATTTTTGTCCCGCATATTCCATAAAACAGATTTTTGTTGCACTTCAATTATTAGGGATTCTGGATCGATAGCCATGCATGTCGCTTAAAAATCAAACTGCTTTGTCTTTCAGCTACAGAAAGCGACAGAAGGCAGCACTACGCGACGCTACGATACACAGTTGAGGCGGTTCGAGATTACTCATATGGTTTGTTTTCCGACGCTTGCCGTATCGCATCGCGTAGCGTCGCGTCGCTAGCAGGTGGGACGCGGCCTAAGATATATTCGAGTCTTATTAAGTTGCAAAATAAGGGAATTTCTAGTTTGTTAATCGGGATATGGACTTTCCTTAGTAATGGCACATTTAATATCAATTTAAGTAAGCAAAATAGGAAATTCCCGCTATGTTATAAGGTGATTCGTTCCAGTGAAGCAGGTAATTCCGTCATTTGTAATGAGGAGAAATTCTATTCTTTGTTCCCATAAATTCTCATAAGTTTCCTTTGATAATAGTTTTAAATATATTTTAAGGTCAGTCATTAAAACTGATATATCAGTAGAATTTACTTGCTTATGGAATTTCGAGCAAAATTCCCTAACTAAAACAAGATGGTTTGATTTATACTTATGAGTCATGGAAACACTATAAATATAGGGTGTTTCCGTGACTCATACCGTAAATCAAACATTGGATTCAGGACGAAATTCTAAATTGAAAATATAAAGATAAAAATTTGAATTAATTATCCCATTTTTGAGAATCTGGACGCTTTTTTTAAGGGTGACGTCACTTGTTTTCTCTGATGTTGTAGATGCGAACTTAACTAGAGTTTCAACTCTCAAAAGATGTAATTCGATTAAAATACATTAATTTAATTACATAAATTAACATATTAAAATGTTAAATTAATTACAGAATTGTAATAAACGTTCGAAATGTCCTCCATTTGATGCTGATGCATGCATTTTCGCACGTCGAAGGAGAAAGACAAAATTCGATATAGACATAACTCAAATATTTTACTATCACAAATTATTAATAAATTTTTATTTATTTATCATTATTATTTCTAATAATAAATAGATTTCAACTAATTAATTCATTGTCTTCGTTTATAAATCAAGGCTAGCCTTCTCTACCATTGTTAAAAGCGGATGTGACGTCACATTTAAAAATTCTAATTTTCTGATTAATGGTGTCATTAACGCAATTTTTTTCTATACTTTCGACTTTGTATTTCGTGCGGAATCAACTAATACTTACAAAAAATATGATACTACAAAAATACCTATGATACCTACAAAAAAATTGGTGCTTTAAAGAAATTTTACTTTAAAAAAATTTTTATTTTAAATAAAATATTTAAATATCTGCACCATTTTTTATTTAAATATTGTATACATTTTATTTTTACGTATTGTTAATAGATGGCGCTAAATGTTAATTTTTTTTAGTCTGTTTTTCCAAAGAAACCGAGATTTGTAAAATAGAGTTCATATTTGTCCAATAATTTTTTAACTGCTCAGTAAATTTCTATGAAATTTGGTAGTGACATTCTATCATCAGTGGTCATCTGGACGCCACATAATTCAATCCTGCAGAATTATATTTAATTTTTATCGAAATTTTATATTATATTTTTGACAATAGATGGCGGTAAGTGTTAGTAGCGTAGAGGACGTATCATCTATCGCAATTACATCACAGAACACTGACGTGACGCCGTCGTGACACGACAGTGGATGTCGTCACAGATACCAGTAATTTGTGCCATCACGTCGCCGCGTTGATGTCGTCATCGTGACATCTATACTGGTTAAACCAATATTAAAAAATGGGCACAAAAAGTCAAAATTATACAAAATTTTAATTTTTAAATTTTATATAATAATAATTATTTTTTTTTAAAATATTATAATTTTAAATAGATTATTAATTTTTTTATTATAATAAAATTACTGTAAACCATAAAAAAAAAATAAATTATGATAGATTACGATTTTTAAAACTTGTGCGATTAATTTTTGAATATTTAAAATTAAGGACCTTGGACATCTTTGGGAGGTGTGGAAGGTTTCGGTTTCGTTAACTCGAAGTATAACAAGTACACAGACGATTATCCAGATATAGAATTACATTTTGTTGGTGGATCCCTTTTGTCGGATGAAGGAAGCGTACAAAGAAAGGTCGAAGGAATATTAGATGAGGTGAGAAGATTTAATCTTTTCTCATTTACAGACTTGTAAACCTATCCACTTCCGTAAATATTTTTCTCATAAATGTACGCTAGAATAATCTGTGAGTAAGACATATATGATAATATTTCACGTGTCGCTGCTTGTCCTTTTATTTTAATTTGTTAATTTTATAATTTTTTTTTTGTTTGTTGTATCTTTTCAGATATGGGAAAAAAGATATCAACCCCATGCTCAAAGTCACAGTTTTGGTATTTTGCCGGTCCTTCTCCGTCCTAAAAGTAGAGGATATGTTACACTTCGTTCTTCTAATCCCTACGATTATCCCATCTTCCAACCGAATTATCTAACTCATCCTTTAGATTTGTTGACTTTGGCCGAAGGTAATTTTAGAGATTAAAATTCCTACTACAGAAACTTTCATTAGTTTGTATATAATATCTATGAAGATAGTAAAAAAATCCATTTATGATATTTTTGCCCATATTATCTCAAAGAATTTTTGATAAAAATGTGAAAACAATGAATGATCATTCAGTGCTGTTTCTGTATTATGGTTCGATATATCGCATAATTCAATGCATAATTTATTCTTACTGATGCTGCATCGCTGATTTTATTCAAATTTATCACATCAATACATAACTTTCTCGAATTTTTATGCGGTATCTTCAAACATAGAGGTTCATAAACAAATTTAACTAATTTAAATGCCCAAAAAAACTTTGTATTTAACGAGATTCTTCATAATTTTAATGGAAATCTTCTCTTGTCTTCATGGTTATTCTTTAAGATCGCAAATTAGAGACTTTTATTTCGAGACTAATCTACTGGTCTGTCATTTCGTGCTGGACCGTTTACGAATTCGTTCGAAAAAAAAAACAAGAAATAATTAAGAGCTACGGAAATGAAAACCATTAAACATGGCTCAAAGATTTCACAAGGTGAGGCCAAATCACAACAAGAACTTTAGTAGAAAAGGGTCTAAAATAGAGTCTGTCGGCCGTGCCTTTGACCTCTATCTCTACATGCTCCGTTTCCATCTTTAGTACTGGAATAAACACCATTGAGTCTGGCAATAGTTCTAAATTCATTTATTTCTCTTTAGTTACATGTGATCCGGCACTTAGCAAAATAGTTATGATGTAGAGCATCTTAACTAAATACCGTATTGGAATTTAGGTCAACATTTCGGTATTTCCGTAACATAAATGTCTTAATATGATCGATATAAGAATTTCGCATTCTTTAGTAAGTAGAATAAAAATATATATTTTTTTCATCTCATGAAAAAAGGAATTAAAAAAAATGATTAGGAAAATAAAAATCATTTGATTTATAGTTTTCGACAGTTCGTATACACTCATTCAAGTTAAAAGGAAAAAAATGACAGGAAAATAAAGTTTTTCTTTTTTTTTTTTTTTTATAAACTTAAGTCTGAGAGTAAGTCTGTTTTTATCTCGTTACTAGTTTTTCCCCAAACTGAATCTAATTACTAGATTCGTATGAATGAAAGTATTTTTCACGTTATAACAACTTCTAGTAATAATTCAGGAAAATTTATTTCTATATTGTTCTTTGTTATAAATCTCTTCCATTTTTATATGCAACATAATTATTCATAACGAGTTATTTTATATAGGTAGTGTTTTTCTTTACCATCAATTGGACGTATATGAATTATTCCATTTATTTTACACTGATTTATTACAACTATCAATGACTATTTCCAATTTTAAACCAACATTTCCCCAAATTTAAAGAAATTTAGCTTTATTCTTAAAAATTTTTATTAAGATTACACACACTGCACGGCTATTACAGAAAATGCATCTCGGCTTCTTCAGTTCTAAGTAGCCATGCAGATCTAACTAAACCAAACATTTAAATAAATTTTATAATAATAATGGTCTTCCACAATGACAGCCATAATTTTTTACTTCATTTCTATGATATCTTACTATAAATGCTAAAATACAGAATGACTAGAATGATTTTTTTCACATTACAGTTTCAACTGGATTAGCTCGCTTTCCTTCCGGAGACATTTCCAATTTTCTTTGAAATCTAATATTTAAACCAATTATATTACTTTTTTCATTATCTATCCATAATTATTCATGCTTTTCTGAATATTTTTTCCTCTCTTGTATTTTTTATTATTATTACTTTAAATATTACAAACTAATCGAGTAAAATATTGGTTAAACTGAACTAAAAATCTTTTTTTTCGTATATAGTATGACAGGATTGAAACTGTTTCACTGCTACTAAAATTCTAGATCGTATTTAACTTTGATTGATAAATTTTAATTAAATTTTATTAATTTTTAGAACTATCTTGATTTATGCAAAATTTATTTTCGTGATAACGCTACGTAAATCTAAAAAAAAAAAAAAATCGAATTTGATTCAAGTAAATTATTATTTATATCGTACTTAAAGTCAGGAGATATAACTTTCTTAATATGATGTACAGTTTGCGTCATATTATAGTAATTATTTCGACAAACGATAATTTTACTATGGAGAATAAGTTAGCGTTAACTCTATACCATCTATAAGACGGTACTTGAAACTCCTCCGGGATCGAGTAACAAATTCCAAAAATTTTAATCGTAAAGCGATTGAGGTACGTAACCTTACACGCTCGATCAAGGGATGTTTTGTCTTAAAATTTTATTACGGTTTAGCCGTAATAAAATTTTAAGACAGAGCCCTCGGGGGATAACCATTCCAAGTTCATCAAAAATCAGGAAGAAAAGCTTTTCTCCAAAAGCAACAAGCTTGCTCTTCTGATTTTTAATCCTAAATCCATCAAAATTCAGGGGAGCAAAGCTTGGAGATAAACCTCGTCAGAGTTTTGTCTCTATGCTTTGCTCCCTTGATTTTTTAAAGTAATTTTCCAGAGAATAAACTTGGAGACAAACTTCGTCAGAGGTTTGTTTGCAAGCTTACCCTCTGGACAAGCGACATGAGACAAACCTCGCATGCTATAGACTAGACATGCTATAGTCTATCATGTCTAGTCTATAGACATCA
>WUQG02046452.1:0-10466 GCA_011317285.2 Androctonus mauritanicus
ATATGTTCATAAATTTCATTTAGTCATTCTGTTTATTAATGCATACATTTGTATATATTGAATTTAAGCATTGCTGGACTTATGCAGTTTTGACTTATCAAATTTTTGGGATGAACTGATCAATTATAAATCTGCCATATGTGATGAATAGGCAAGGAATTTTCATTATTATTAATAGGTAATAATTTCTATATTATTTAAAAATATTGATTATATTGTCAACTTTGAAATAATTTTTTTAAATTCAAATATCTTTGCATTAATATATTATAGATAATAATTGTAATCTAATATTTTTAATATATATATATTTTATGGAATAAAAATTGTTACAGAATATAAATTTTAAGATTTCATTCTTCAATTTTTATTTAAAAAATGCATACAAAATTTTTACAAAATAATGATTTTATTCTTTTGAAGAATTTTAGAAAAAGTCATTAAATTCATTTGCAACATATAGTTTCAAAGAAGAGTTTTCTGAAATTTTGAATTACTAAGTTATGTTGTAATAAAATCATATAATGACTTTACAAGGAATAGACAATTTGACTAAGAATATTTCAAAATTTGAAAATTTTCCAATATTTCATTTTTGGAATATTATATTTTGAAAATGATCAAAATCGATTATACAGGACCATTTTGTAAAAATATGGCCAAAATCTCTTAAATGAACAATCATTTATATTCAACAAAAAATTTTCAGAAAGATATTGCATTGATCTTTTAATCCCTTGAGTGTCTTTCCCATCTATACACATCAATACAATAGAAAAAATAATAAACACAAAAAAAAGATATAATAAAATTCAATCCTAATTTCATTAATCCAGCTTTTTTAAAAGTCAGGTTTTTTGTAATGTAATCATAGGACCTATCATCAAAAGGCATCTTTTCTAAATTTTTCAGTTGTTTTTAAAATTACATGTAAACAAACATTGTTTATATTTGAATGGCTTGATAGAATTTGATTTGTTTAATCCCATTCTATTGATTTTATAGTCTAACCTATCAAACCCATTCCAATTATGCAAAATTTGATAAATGATATTTTGGAAGTTTTTGGAAAAAAATTGAAATCTCTTAAAATAAGCTATAAAATTTTTAATTATAGCTTATATTAGGCAATAAGAAAATAATTGTTAATTCTATTAAAATAAACTAAAATATATTGTAATCATTCATTTTTTAATTTCACTGAAATTTAGGAGAAAAATTGCAAAAAATGAAAACTTAAAAACATCCTCTGGCCATTTAACGAGGTGTGCCACTTTTATTGCTTCACAGCAGTCATGCTTTTCCTAAATAAACAGCAGCCAAGCCTACTTTGCACATAAGTAAATGGCATTGGGTCCAGAGTTACAATACACCAGTGGCAGTCCAATTAGAGGAACAGAAAATATAGAAGTTTATGTACTAGATGAGCCCATTTTCATATATGTTAGAATTTTTTCACAAATAAAATTTATAAAAAGTATTGTGAAAAATCATGTAAACGAAGTAAGAACAAGTTAATAAATGTGAAATATTAATAAAAATAACTATATGATGTAACTTCAATAAATATTATGTAACTTGTGATTTTTTTTTATTAATAATTTCTGAAAATTTTAGCCAAATTTCTTCATTCATGGTTCATTTTGTTCAGAAGACTTTTCGCTATCCAAAACTATCAACAATTTCATTAGATGGCTAAAAGTGTATATATAAAAAAATACAAAATCATATTTTCATTGATCTCTTAAATGTAATGAAAAGTTACAAAAAAATAAAAATTTGGAAAAAAAAAAATGCCTACATTGTTGGAAAGAGAAGAAAATCTACACAAAATATTGAAAATTTCAAAAGATTTACAAAAATTAAGAGATTTCACAATTTTAAATTTTTTACATATTAATTAGGCTTAATTTCAAAACTTCAGCAATACTCAAGGTGATTAATATTTCAAATATTCATAACTTTACTTTGAATGGCAGTTATTTTGTGGCATCAGATAAAACATTGTAAAAACAAACAGATGAACATAGTAAATAAGATTTCTTTTTATAAAAATAAATCTTAAATAAAAAAAAAAGTGTATGTTATCAATTAAAAGTTAAAATTTAGGCATTAAATGATTTTTGTTGAATTAAATATAACTCATTCATTCAAAATTAGAAAAAATCATTAATTTTTTTTTTTTTAATTTTAAAATCTACTTACTTTGATGCCTTATATTTTTCCATTACAGCTTGTTGTGGATAAGATGAAGCATTAGCAAAGCTTTTATGTAATGACTTAATACAATCAGAAAAATCATTGAGTTGAAGTCCAGTATATTTCTGTAATTCTTCACACTAAAAGTATGAAAAAAATCATTAAAATTATTTTACATAATTTATCATATTTTTAAATTATAAATTTTAAATAATTGAAATATTATATTATAAAACTTACCCATGGTTTTCTTCCTAATGTGTGATTGGCAAGCGATAGGGCTGAAGCAGCTATCTCACTTGGTAGATATTGTAAATAAGGATCAGCTTCCAGAAGAGAAAGTTCACAAAGATACTAAAAATATAAAACAAATATTTTTTTTTTAAATTAATTGAAGATTTATTTTTTAATTAAGTGTAAAAAATTCTACATTAAAACTTCAGAATTAAATATTTTACCTGAGCTAAATGTTCTGTCATTTGTGGAATGTTTCCAACACAACAAAATAAGTGAAGAAAATAAGTGGTAGTTGGTACTGCTAAATCAAATGATAACACTTTAAGAATTAAATGTTCCATGCGCAAAACTTGTCTTTTGGTATAAGTATCATCTGTAATATAAACAAACTCTCCAATATCAGGAGGATATATTTCTTCATATTTTCTATAAAAAAAAATAGAAAAATTATAAAATAATAATCAGTCAATCAATTAAATTTGTAATCATAAATTTTTAATATAGGAAAAAATTAAATTATCATCAAAATATAAAATTTACTATTCTATATAAAAAATTCCTGATGCTGGTATATAAAAATTTCAACAAAAAATTATAAAGTTCAAAATTGATATTTATATATGAAATTTTGAGTTTTTTTTTTCATTTGATGAAAGTTTAAATTTAAAGGTTTGAATGAATTTAAAAAATTTAAGTTTTCACAGAATAAATTAAATTAATAACTTATTAAAAAACTGAATTTTAAAAACTTAAATTCAAAAATTATAACCACCTAAATGAAACATCACAGAACTAAATACAATTATAAAATGTATATAAAAAATTGAATTTGTAAAAAATTTATTTTAAATTTCATATTAAATTTATAAAAATATTGTTAATTTGCCTAATAAATAGTAGTATATAAAGAATATGCTTGTTCAGAAAAAGTTTATATTATATATTTGCCCAAGTTTTAAATATTTTTCCAAATAAAATTTTGAACTTTTTTATTTTTTTTGAAAATGTTTTTATTCTTTTCTGGCAGATCTCATCAATGACATTTCAACTAATAGATATCATCATCATTTTAACATTTTATTCAGACTAATTTGCATATTGATTATTTGATCTACTAATGAAAATTTTTCCATATATTGATTTTAGTATAGGAAGGTTCCAAAGTTTAAAACCAAATATAAATATATAGTTTTGTACAAGTATTCCTTGATTTATGACCATAATTTGTTATCTCCAGCTTGAAATCTATTCATATGCTGAAAAAAGAGGTATGAAAAAAATCATATATTTTATTACAAAAATATATTTATTGATTGAACCAACTAGAAGCTTATTATTTAAGAAATTCAAATATAAATTTACAAAATAATATAACAAAAGGATTTTGGAAGAAGCTCTTGCTACATTGAAGCATTGTAGTAACACTATAAAATAATAAACCATATTTCATCAAATCTAAGACTCCAATTGAAAGATGTATTATTTTCAGCATAAAAAAAAATTAAAGTATTGCAAATTTTATTTATTTTGAATTTAATTTGTTAATTTGTTTATTAGGAGGGACAAAAATTTGTCATTTTTATAATAACAAATTTTTGTGTGTCTAATAAATTGTTTCACCATTTTGTTTTAGTGTTTTCTTTTGCTAACAATGACTTCATTTCAATGCAGCATCATAATATATTCTTCTTGAAAGTGTTTTAAGTGCTAATTAGGAATCCAAAATGTCTAAACTCAACCGTATCAAAAAAAAATCAATTTGCTGAATTTTATTGACATTTAGATTCTGGTAGCTATCTTTCACTAAAAATAAACAAATGCCAGTATACCAGATCACTAGATAATGCAAAGTTTAAACATGTACAAGCACAACTGCTAGACAATGTTGCCACTATTATTTTACTGGTAAGTGTAACAAATTTTAACAATTCATGGTCTTTGCCATTCTTCACTCTAAATATTTTTATTATTATTCTTGAATTGTAAGATGCACTTTTAATTTCAGAGATGACAATATGAAAAAATGCAAGTCTTATACTGTATTTTTCATCAATTCTAAGTATTCAACCTTTAATATTATTTATTTCATCAATTTAAAATTATTACACAACTTTTGGAAATTTCTAAAAATTTAGAAATAAAATAGCAGGTTCATATGCATATATATTAAGCTCTAATGACCATAATAAGAACATTAATATATTATATAATTAATCATTAAAAATTAAACTACGAATATTTGTACTTAAGTGAAATTCATTTTCAAATTTCAAAAAATTTTCAATCATTTTAAAACAAAATAATATTGATTGTTAGAGCATTAAGCTATGTAAAATTTTACAGTTAATACAATATTTTAAGATGACAGCAATTGCATCAAAAAACCCTCACTTTGAATTTGAATTTTTTATTTAATCTGTGAAATAAACTTCTAATTGATCCAATTATTAAATATATTACAAAATATAGTATATAAAAGTTATTTTAGTACAGTTTGGAGCCAAAGAGTAGCAGTATCTGAATTATGTTCGTAATAACTTGGTGTGTGTGTGTGTGTTAATATATATTTTTAAATTATTTAAATATAAATTAAAAGTTTTTATTATTTGAAAAAAAGATAAAAAATTTTATTAAAAAGTAAAAAAATTCAAATTATGACTTTAAAATCATGCAAAATTACATGAAATATAAATATAATAATAATGATTTAAGTTTGAAAATCATCTACCCACAGTAATTTGAAGTTGAAAAAGTTCGCAAACAAACATGTTAAATTGTATTTTCAATAGCAATTTTGTTTCAAAATTTGAATAGCATTGACTTGATATTCTTTAGCATTGCAATAAATTTGTAAAAACAGTCATTGGACTATTTATAAAAAGATAACTACAATAATTCAGGATGGAATAAAATGATTCTAAAATACTTACGAAGCAATAAACATACTTGCTGTACCAACTAATTGTAATTTACTTCTCAGAACAGACATTGATGACAAAAAACGGTCAATATATGACACAGATAAAAACAATGTTTCTGGATGGAGCTTGTATTCTTCTGCAACTTCAATAAGCCAATCAATAAGTATACTACGCATACCGTGTGTAATATCTGGTTGTTTACGCATATAATGAGGTCTAGGTCGGAATTTTACCTAATAAATAGAAAAACAATAAATTTAGAAAAATTATTAGTGCTACAAATTTATAATTATGAACTATTTTGTCAAATTATAAATTTCATTTAAAATTAATTACAAAGTAATTTTTTTAAAAGTAAAAATTTAGTATAACAAAAAACTTGCATATCATAATTTATATGCTCATCAAAACAGAAGGCAGGGCAAGTATCTCAAGTCTTAACAGAAATATTAATAAGATTTCAAAATAGAGTATTTACAAAAATTTTATTTATTGATTAAAAAGTAGTTATTTCAAAAGCAAATTTATTCATATAATTTAAATACTGCTAAAAGAAATGCCAAAATTC
Source organism: Androctonus mauritanicus (assembly GCA_011317285.2). Taxonomy (NCBI): domain Eukaryota; kingdom Metazoa; phylum Arthropoda; class Arachnida; order Scorpiones; family Buthidae; genus Androctonus; species Androctonus mauritanicus. The sequence goes on from WUQG02046452.1 coordinate 5,926, forward strand.
AAAAATTTTTTTTTTTTTTTATCCATAGGAAATGTTTTAAAATCCTAATAGAATCACAATAATAAATGCAATCTTATTGATTTGACATTATATCTACTTTAAGAAGATATAAAATGATTATTGCTTGTTTGATGCATTTTTATTAGGTGATTCAAGAAGATTACAATGATGATAATTAAGATGATAAAACTAAATATGATAACTTGACTAGCTTCAATTTGATATACAATGATGAATGTACAAGTACATATATAATTTATACATGTATATAAACACAGTCACTTGCTTGTGCTTGCATGTACTGTATATACATTCATGTACATACATAGTGAAGCAAAAGTCACTGTGCACCTCCTCAATAAATCAGTTAGTTTGCATAAACAGATCCAGTATAATATAAAGTAGATTTTGCAGAGTGACCTCAAACATTCAAACTAGGGCAAACAGAAGTTCCACCTCCAAAACTAAGATAGAAGAATATTTCCAATTACAAAGATCTTCAGCATATTATTCTGAACATTTTTAAAAAACTACATCAAAATTGGATGAATGATTCACTCAAGATGTCAAAAGAAAAGCATCTAAAGTAAAGAATATAAAATTTCCTAAATTTATACAAGATTTAATATGAAGATTCAACCCTGATCTTTAAATTTTTTTTCTTCATTCTTATTTTTTATTATTATTTTGGACATTATGTTTAGTTTAAGGTTTAACTTTCATAAAAATCAGCTATCCAGCAGATTTTTATGAAAATGAAAATACTCTTTGGATTTCTTTTAGTTAGTCAAAACTGATATTAAATGTAAGTCTTTCGTAAAAGTGAAATGGTTTTAAATGAACTTTTATAAAGTTTGCTCAGAACCATTTTGTTTTTATAAAAAAACTTTTCACCTTTGCACAAGTTAAAAAATTTATTATATATAGTAGAACCCTATTTATAATTTTTTGAAGAAGGTTGATAAAAATTATGTACAAGTGAGATTAACATTAAAATGAAATTTTTTTTATTTTAACTTTAAATGTTGAAAAAATACATTAAAACTTAAAGTTAAACTACATACTGTATGTTTTTTCTATACATTAAAACTTAAAATTAAGAAGTTTAACAATCACAGGTAAATACAGTTCTTTTGACAAAGAAAAAAATCAATTTTAGTTTGTTTTTGAATGCAATACTACATTCATCAATCAAGCCTTTATATGCAACTACAGTATCTGTCTGTGAAAAATACCTGTACTGTAGAATGAATTACAAAAATAAAATCAAAACTGAAACGTCTGAAGTGGATGAGTCCAAACTTGAAAGGAAGAGTTGGAACTGATAGAAAGACTGGTGGGATAAGTTTTGGTTTTACTTTTGTATTCATTCTACTTTTTATTTCATAAGATAATGTAGTATACAGTATAATGAATTATTCCTTTGTCAAAAAAATTTTGCAAAGATTTCTTGGATTTTATGTATAAGTGCAATGAAATGATTCTAGGGAATAATAATAATTAATTAATAATAATATGTACAAATGCTAAAATGTAAATATGGAAAATGCGCAAGTGGGATGATTTTATATGCAAAATCGAAAGTATACAAAATACAACATATAAGTGCAGAAAATATAGAAGTGAGAAATATATAAACAGGATTCTACTTAATTATATAAAAATTGAAGCTATTATATGCTGTATATATATATATATATTATATATAGCTTGCTTACAAGATAAGAAATATGATTTAACAATTGGATTATGAGATTATCTATTAAAATAAGTAATAGTTATTTTATATTTGTAAGAATGCCTAACAAGCAGAAATGTTAAATATTTTTTACTTTGTTTTTTTCTCTAATCATCACTAATAAAATCATCAATGCTATTATTGAAAATTAACTATTACAGTAGTATCATATTATTGTGATATAAATATATAAGATAAGATTATAACCTCCTCAGTCCAAAATTAAAACCACTGAAGGAAATTTAATAAAAATTTTATTTCAGATATAGAAACACACAAAAGTCTCCAAAAAAATTTCATTGAAAAATTTACATTTAAAATTTCATTTAATTTACTATGATAAACATAGTGGTAACCATAAACATGAAAACGGGAATACAGTAGTTAAGTCTAGGGTCACTCTTCATTATAATTTCACTCTCATATACAGATATTTTCCTGTAAAAAACCATAAAAAAAAAACTCACCATTTCTGTGAGCACATTCACCAGACGTTGATGGAGTGAGAGCAACTATATTTTAGTTGGTACTGTAGAGCTCACAGTGCCATGAAGTGTTCAGAAAAAAATGCACGAAAAAGAAGGGACATACAGCCGGCTGGACAAATTGGCTGAATTTACTCATCCAAGTAAAAATATCTTAAAAAAACTCATTAAAAATGTCCAGCTGGCTGGATGATTGGACAGAAGAGGATAATACTACTGCAATGCACTGTAAATTACAAAATGAACTTTAAAATAGAAAATTTTGACACAAAAAAAATCATATGTTCATTTTATATAAATTGGATTTGCAAGTTGGGAGCACCTCTAAATTCAATATACAAAATGAAAATAATTTATTAAAAAATTACCTCAGTTTCTCTTAAATATCGAAAAATATCTGAAGCATATTCAGATATGTAACTTATATCAATCTTAAAAGAACTGTCTTTATCATCTTCTGATTCATCAATTATCATTGGAGAATCTAAAATAAAATTTTATATATCAAATATTATCTTAATATATAAAATAGTTAAATACAAAAAAAATTTTAATAAACAATTTTTATTGAGTTTATTTAAATTTTATGATTACTAAAATTAAAAATGATTTTGATTTTAAATCAAATATTGGAAAATTCTATTCTATATAATATAGATTTATAGATTTTCTTGAAAATTTATTTAGATTTATCTAATAATTTGTTTTCTAACCTGAATATATTTTAATTGATTCATCAGGTGATAATGCAGCTAATGCTACAGATGTTGCTGTATGTTTTGCTTGATCTTCATGATTTTGTATAGCTATTTGAGATTTTAAATTTTCAGTCTTAATCTTTAATTTTTTATCTTCTTCAGATGGATCATCACAATGTATTGTAAAAGGTTGTGTAGCCTGATTTTTACCAATATTTAAAGTTGATACCTTCCCAGATAATTCAGTAGGTTTAACAGGATCCTATTAAAAATTAAAAAAAAAAATCTCATTAAAAAACTAATATAAATAAAATTATTTATGTATAGCCAAAATAAAAATAATCTCTTATAAACTGCTAAACCCTTTTTTAAAATTATTAACATTAACTGACAGCATTAAAACTCTAAGAGTTTTCCCAAAACTGTCTGAGTGCTGTCAGTTAATGTTAATAATTATTTATGTAAGTATTTATTTCAAAATTTTCAAAAACAAAACAAATACCATTTGAATGCTTAAAAAAAATTCATCTGTATAAAAATAAAATCAGAAATTACATTGTAAAAACTGTCACAATAAAATATTAAGATCTGGAAAGGGGGGATGATTGTATTTTGAGAATAAAAATAAAATTTTCAAAATTACTAAATTTTTATCCTGATTTTAAAAAAAATCTGTTTTATTCTCAAAATGTAAATCTTTTTTTTTTTTTTTAACATACAGCCAAATTAGTGACCTCTATGCTAATTTGGACAGTTTTTCAAAAAAAATCTGTAAAACTTATGGTTCATCATATTCATTTGAACTTTTAGGGATGAGATAAAATTTTCTATTTTGCAGGAAAGAATATTTTTTGAATTAAAATTGATGTTTTATGATATTTTGAAATATTTTAAACAGGTTTTTCTTCTATCAGATTAAAACTATTCATTAACTTCTAAATTTTTGATGATGCAAAAATTATTAAAAAGGACCCTTTTAACATATTCATAACTATCATTACATGAAATTGATGCTTTCTAGATAAACAAACATTGAAAATGGTTGAAATGATGTATGAAAGTGAAGCTGATTTGTTTTCCTCTTAGAGGAAACAAAAAAAAAAAAAAAAAAATTGAAAATTTGTTCCTAAATGAAAGTACTTGGTGTCCATTATATATAGATAATAGTCTCATGCTATTCAACAAAGATCTGCAGACATGTTAGATATGGGAATAACTCATGGATGTATTATACAAGATACTAGATCACCTACTCCAATGATCAATTGGCAGCACAAAGCCACTGGTAACTATATTGGCTTGAAACTACAGTGACTTCACATGTACTGAATACAATATTTCTTGCTATTTGTAGTGTTTTTTTTGTTTTTTACATTATTGGTATATATTGTTTAGTGCATGGATGTAAGAATGAGCAAATATGAGGTGGCAGAAAGTTAGAAATATCTTTCAGCTGGAGATATTTCCTAACCTTTGAAAAGATTTATTATAAACCAAACAATAAAACAAGCACTTATAGCAAGTAACAGTCAAAATTTAACAGTAAATTTTGACTGTTACTTGCTATAAGTGCTTGTTTTATTGTTTGGTGATATTCGTAAAAGCAAGTGAGTTGTTCAT
>WUQG02046463.1:0-10465 GCA_011317285.2 Androctonus mauritanicus
AACAGCACTGCATTCGCTATAGCAAGGTTATGAAGTATACTCTAAAAAACTTTCAACACGTACCATAACACAAATGAATATATATTAAACAGTACAAAACTATATGCTTCAGTTTGGATACAGCAGCAGCCTTCTACAAGCACAACGCTACTACCAGTGGCACCTTTTCGCAGTCACTTTCATCGTTACTGAAATAACCCGGGTGCGCAATCTCTCCTCCCGCGCCATCTCTCCCGGCTTTACCTTATATATTCAATAGAACTTCATTAATTTGAAGTAAATTATATTCTAACTCAAATTATAATTTGATCGATTGAAAGTTATCTGCGAACTGTTTTCGTTTGTTTCTAGTTAGAATTTTGTTTTTAGTATTGATTTAAGTTTTAATTTTAGATTGTCTTCGGTACAGATTGTTCAGGTTATTCTATATTTATTGTTTTCTATAAGTTTGCTTGCAGTTTGTTTTTATCTTTTGATCTGTTCTTTCTGCTATGTGTAATACGGCTACTCCTTTTTTAGATCTTATGATCCCCGCAATCATTGTATCTTTAATTTAGGAGAGTAACGGATTAACATTCCTATCCAATTACACAATTGGATAGGAGTTTGTTTATTTGTTACTTTTTAATTAGAAGTTTCTAATGTCTGTTTAAGTTTTATATTGGTTTTAAGATATGGAAGATTAAATTTTGTATTAATATCGTACACATCTGTTATATTGTTTTCAATATATTGGTCTGTATAGGATGGGAATCCAACTATACAGACAAAAGGAATAAAAGCTTTGGACAAAATACAAAAGGAAAAAAATTAAATAATATTTTTTTCCTTTTGTATTTGAAAATGGAATATATTTTTGAGCTTCTGACATGAAGGAATGACAGAAACAAGAGATTATAAACAAATGGATCATCTCATATATTTAAGGCGATAAATACATATCCTCTTTCTTAGGAAACATAAACATTGGGCCACTAATGAACAGGACAGATCAGATATAACTACCAAAGTTCGGAAAGAAAAGCCATTTTGTCGAGAAGATAACAGAGAAAAGAAGAAACCCATCTAATGTTACTATCATCGGCTAAACGATGAATTAAAAAAAAAAAAAAAAAAGAGAGAGAAGGGAGATTTCGCAAGTGTTTGCCGAGGAGTGAAATATCATAAGTTCAGAAAAGTGGAAGTCTTGATTCTGGGAAGGAAAGAAGCCTTTAAAAAGAAGGCTGTGATCGTGTCACCAGTTTTTTCTGAATATAGGCAAGATATTGCAACAACATAGCCGGAAACCAGGCAGCAGAATCTACAGTAAAAAAAGAGACCAACAGATTGATTACTATTAGGCTAGCTATGAACAGTTCGTTAAGGAAAAATGAACCGCTATCATAGCTCTATACAATTCACGTAAAATTTGTTATAAAAGTCTCTCTTTCGAGAATGTAAATGCACCAAATAAACGTATGTTTTAATGTTTTATGTTGTATCGTCTCAGTCACTGACGTCGTCAGACGAATTTTCTCCCATATTTAACTGCGGGACCGTGAACGTCGCCTACCGGTTCTAACCTACAGACGAGAAATAGAGGGGACATGCCTCTAAAGCGTGTCTGGTATCAAATCTGACAACGTAAGTCTCACGACTTTAACGAGAGTCGTATAAGAGCCAGATACCTGAAAGGACTCAATCTCGATCATCCAGAATAAAAAATGGGATTCTAGTCGGTTCCTCCGAGGTCTCCACAAATAGGTTGGTTAACGGATAGATATTTTGATTTATTTGTAATTAACTGATAGTCTATTTTGTTTTCGTGTATTAAGCCTGTGTTTTCTTCTTTCAAAAAAAAAAAAAAAAAAACAAAAACAAAACAAGATTTTTGACTAATAAAGTGAAGAATGTGCGAAGAAGTTGAAAACTTAAAATTTATAGAAATGATAGTATTTAGTTCTAATTAATTAATTAATACAGCACACATATATACTGTATACTATATAAATATATAAATAAATAAATACATATACTGTATATTTATTTCTAAACAGTATATAAATAAATCTACAAATAATTTATTTATTTATTTGTAAATGTTTTTCCCTCATACCAATTGTGACATTTTTCGAATTTGTCTTGTCTCTATTCTCAGATTTAAATTTTTTTTTTATTCATTGACGCACCAAAACAACAATTCCTCAAGCAATAAATCTGCAATCTAACATTTAAATGAGTCTTTACACACACTCATCAACATGGCAAGTACTATTTTTCCACTTACTTGTTAAACTCCGTAACATGTTTTTCTTTTTTGGTCAACAGATGATGCTATATTCCATTCTCTAAGAATACTATGTGACGGGACGAAACAAGTTCTTTCACAGGCTGCCTACCTCTGTGAAGGGTTCAACCGGATTGTGGAGACGAGATTGACAGGCCAGGCCTGGAACCCATGATAAATACTTTCAAAGGGTGGGACTTGAGACTCGAACTCGGGTTCTCCAGAGTAGAAAGCCCAAGCGTTTCCACGTGGCCAATCCAGTCGACTCCGTGACATGTTCACACAATGTATACATGTTTCCTAGAAATCCATTCCTCGGAAGAAAAAACAAATTAATTTATAAATTTAATTTTTTAAAATTAATGACTGAAAGAGTGGCTGATATACGAATTTATACATAATTAAATATCAACTCAACTGTATAATTATAACTTTTATTTCAGCCGTGTTTTCCATACAAAGGAACCAAAAAAAAAAAAAAAAAACGGTGAAAAAATAAATATAAACAATTCTAAATCTTAAAATATATATAGCAATATCTAACAATACTTTTATCATTATACATTATTGAATTCATAATAATATAAATGCAAAAAATAATAATAAATAAAGACGCTATAATAATTTAAATACTGTATACAATCATACCTCGGATAAAGTCATTTCGATTCACGTCATTTTTCATTTTACTTCGATATTTGTTAATAATAATAGGAAAAAATAAAAGTCTACCAAAGGCTGATTCACAAAGATTGAAAACGCGATGTAAATATGCTGATGTATCGATGATGTTACATCCACAACATGGGTAGAAGTTGCGTCTTTACATCGACGTTGACTTTTGTTCAATTTTCTATGCCGCGTACAAGAGTACCTTGCCATTCATTAAATCGAATATGAGCTATTTGTCGAAACTTTATTTGTTCTCTGAGAATGTCACACATTCATACGGTTATTTTAGATTTTGAATTTTGCGACTGTAAAACCATGACATTCGATAATTTTATGAATGAAGCTATTCGATAATTTATTTATTTATTATTTTTCTAGAATGGAGACACTATGTGTTTTACAAGTTAGTTGCAGTTGGTAATTTCGGAGAGCATTTTCTACTGTGTCGATTGTCGCCTAATTTCAAGTGTGCGTCTACCATACTGTTTATTCAGTCATATTCAACCTTATTTTTTCCCTGGACACATGCATTTATTTGCTACATCAAGCGGGCCGCAAAATGCAATGTCAACTGTCGACACAACACTTTTGGCCGGTTCTACCGCTGGGATGTTTCTTTAACAGCGGTGTCACTGAGTGATGTATGGGAATAATAATTGTCACCATGACTGATGTACACGAAAGAAGATAAACTCCTGGACGATTGGATAGCAAACAACAAAGTAGAAAATAAAGAGAAAAAATGTTAAAGTTATACAAATATAAATTTCACAATATTTGCAGTTAATATATAATAATTTTTACCATGACGGGTGCAGTCGAAGCCGAAAAAAATTTGGATAACCGAACTGCACAGTAGATGCTGGTAAATAAATATAATATGTTATATAGAGATATTTATATAATTTTGACAATATTTCTAGTTTTTATGTAATAATTGTTACCTTAATGAGTGCAACTGAAGAGGGAAAAAGTGCTAAATAAGTGAACCGCCCACTTAAAAACTAAAAAAATAAAGAGAGGATATGTTAGATAAAGATACATATATAAATTTGACAGTTTCATTAGATTATATATATTAATTATTATTATTATTAATTATTATTCTCTCAGTAGAATAATAAGTAACAGAACGATACAAGCTCTGATCTCTGCGGAGGAAGTCAGGCTTCTGATCCCTGCGGAGGAAGTCAGCCGGATTGTGGAGGAAAGCAGATCGAAGGGAGAGGCCTGAACTCCATAAATAAATATTCTAAGCGATGAATTCCGAGAATTGAACCCAGCTTCCAGGGAAGAAAGCTGAAGCGTCTCCACGGGGCAAAACAGCTGACTTCAATTAGATATAAAGAAGTTAATACTAATACTGGTCGGTAGAATAGCCGCGGAAGAAGCGTGATGTGTTTCATCATAAAGGATCTGGGCTCAATTCCCGAGTGCTAATCCTCCAATTTTTGATAGACCTGTATACATTATATGTATATGCTATTTTAAACACGTTCTTAGCTACATATTATTTTGCCGCTAAGGAAACCAGTAAAGTAAAAAATATTTTCTAACAACACAGCAATTCTCCAAAGCATTAATATTTAACAATTCTACTACCCATACTACGGATGCATGAAGAAATTGAATAAATACTTGATCCTCAAATATCTCTTAAAAATTGAACATAGCTCATTTAGAAAATTATATTGCCAAAATAATAAAATACTAAAATTTTTCTAGATGATTGCAACAGTCGGCCAAGATATCAAATTAGCCTGTTGCCAAACAAAAGAGTTCTATAAGTAAATAAACAGGTTATTGCAGACTTAAAGGTTCTTTTTCATATAAATGGCAATTTTTCTATTAAAGATAAAATATTGCCATCGTAAATGTGGAATACACGTATTCGTAATACAGAAAATTACAGAAATTTAAATATTGTAATATTGCTTTAATGTTTGCAAAACACTCTTAGCTGTTAAATATTTTTTTCTGTTGAAATAAAATAATAAAACAATCTATTAATTCAATATTCACAGGAAATTAGTAATTCAAAATAATTTTCGGAAGGATAAATTATTTAACAATGAAATAAAGAGTATCATATTTTCATTAATAAAATATATTGTACAACAATTAATTGATAAACTTATTTCGTTTATTGTTTGGTGTGAGATACACTGCGCTTCGTTATGCATTTTTTTAAAGTTTTGATTATTTTCTTTCTGTTCTCAGTTGTTCTGACTGAAACAGAAAAATATTTTCCCTTTAAAAGACAAAACTCTTTGAAAAAGTCGAAAGACTTGAATGCTCTCAACAAGTTAAAGGCATATCAAGTCCTGGATAATTCAATACCTAATCGTGACAAACAGAGAGAAATGTCCGTTTTTGATATAGAAGATTCGGAAAACGAGATTTCTACATTTTCAAGAAAAGGACCGAGAAAGAAAGAATTTTTCTTTCATAGAAAGAAAAGTTCGCATCAAGATCCAATTTTGAACAAGAGCAGCAGAAGAAAGACTAAAAATAAGAACAGTAAGGTATTACAAATTTGCAAATTTTAACTTTAATAAAAACATTACTCTTTTGGTTTGACTGCTGTAATTGATAATTGTTAATCAAGAAATTCGCTGCAGTTTATGGTTATCTCATTTAATTTTATCGATGTTTCTGTTATTATTTTTTATTCCTATTTAGTCATTATGACCGTGACAGAACAACTTTTCAGTTTGGAAGAAATAAAATATAAGAAAATCTTACGATCTCGATATTTTATAGATATTCCAAGCACCTGACGTCGAGAAATTTCCGTTTCTTGAAAATAAAAAAGACGACAAAATACCGATATATGATTATGAAAATTCAGGTACAACGAATATACAAGAAAAATCAAAAGAAATATCTGACAGGAAAATAATTTCTGTACTTGCAAAACGGAATTCCGATGTAAACCCGAATTTTGACAAAAACTGCACGGAATTAATGAACAAGGTATAGAAATTTTGCCTATATATCTATAAAAACAAATAAGAAATAATGAGGTTCTGATAAGCAAATGAGTATACTTGCATTTATATACAGAAAAGTATAGTGTAAAATGATTTTGAAAATTAGCCAATTTATTTGGAATCAAACAATTAATTTGAAGAGTAGATACGTTATTTATTCACTTATAAACAAAATTAAATCTGTTTTCACACAATCCAAATTCATAAACGCAATCTTAAACAAAATATTATAGCAGCCACATCGACTTAATATGTATGTAAAATATATCGGATTGATTTTTGAATTCGGCACATTGACTATATAGAAAGGAATATAAATTTTTTCATAAATAGTTTCCACAAGTTCTGAATCTTCAGTTGATGGCTGAACACCATAGATGAGGATAAATCAGTGATGGGTTTTGGAATAGGTTGATACTGGATTCCAACCGATTTTTTCTATTCGACTTTATTAATATTAATCTCATCTTTTGTTTTCTGAGTGATGTATTATTCATTGATGAATTCTCTTTCCTACAGAAATGGCCGCGGTGGTAAAGCTGTGGCTTACTACCCTTGGGAATCCGGGTTCAAATCCCGGTCCACACCAGTAGTTTTTTAGGAAGGGTCCGGGCAAGCCCGTTAACCCCATCTTTCAACCATCCAGTTGACCCCATCATAGGTGTTGGCCAGCCTGTGATGCTCTATAAATGGCCGCTGCCAGATAAAAATATCCCATGAAAGTATGGCGGCTTAACCAAACTGATCTCGATCCCCATCCGGCCCCCCTCCATGGGTATAAGAATAGCCCATGGTTGGAACTAGCCCCGACCCTTAGTAATCTTCGTGATTGGAAAGGGGCGTAAAATATGCAAAAAACCAAACTAACGTAACCTACAGAAATAATTTTGCTATATCAATTAGAAATTATTATGTATTTTAAAAAATAAGACAGATTTTACTAAACTTTTGCGTTTCTCTATAACATAAACAGTAAACGATTAGTTCCGTGTTTGATGAAATTTCGAGACCACAGATTTGTTGGACATTTAAAAATACTGTATTATAAACACAAATGCATATAATTTTTTATGTGTGCTAAGAAGAAACTTGCAGTATATGGTATCATAAAATATTATAAAAGATATCATTTCCTTTTTATTTTTATCTTTTTCAAACATTTGAATTTTGTAAGATAAATTTGTTCTGAGATATAATATTACAATAACTTACTGACTGGGAATGCATTTCGAGAATTTTCTTGTTATCGCTTCAATGTGACTATATAACACAGCATTTTAAGTGTTTTAATGTATAGTTTAATTATATAAGAAATTTTATCATTTCCTTGAGTATCGTAGAAATCTGCAAATGATGATCAAATTTGAAAGTTTAAAATTCATAATTATCTGGATTCAAATTATTGAAGTTGATGTCTCCTAAAGTTTTTCTTTTCACATTATCTTTATAGATAAAATCTTTCCAACATTGTCAGTTAATAACTATTACAGAACTTTGAATATTATACGTTGTTATCTGAGATTAAAAATCAGATTTAATTCAAAATTCACAAAAAATAAAACACTCGTTATTTTAATATTTCCTTTTTACAAGGAGATAATTTTGAGAAATGCGGAAACAATTACGTTTCATAAGATCTTTTTTTATGCTATTAAGTCCGTGACACACTGAGCGCGACGAGAAGCGAAGCAAAAATGACAGAAAAATTTTAATTATTCGCTTCGCGTTGCACTGCGCGCAGCCTGTCTACATTGTAACCGAGTTATTTCTCATGTTTTATGAATTTGTTGATAGAGGTCGTTTACGAAGTGTGGCTGATTTGTTATTAGAAGAGGTGATCGTATATTTTCGGTATTCATTGAATCTCATGTCATATAGATATGGTCTTTTCTTGTACTTTTAATACAAATTCTATACCTGAATCCCAACTACACGGTCGGACTTCGGCCATATTCCAAGTATATAAAACAATCGTTTCTATTGGTTGATTGCTTCTTTCGCGTCTTGCCGCACCGTATTGTTCGCGCATGCTGATTGGTCAGAGTTTAATTTTTTCATCGCCTTTCGTGCGGCTACGCGCGTTAACTCGACAGCCGCACGAGAAAAGCTAATCCAAGACACATCGTAAGCGCGTTACCGCGCGAAGTTGATTTCTTATGTTTGCTTCGCGTCGCGTTCAGTGTGTCACGGCCTTTAATCTTGACTGTCGCTTAATCCAGAAAATCACCCCAATTGATCCAGATTAGCCAGGGTTTAATTGTATATATTTATGATAATATATACTATATTATTTGTCTTTTAACATCTTTTTTTCCAATAAATATTAATTAATGTAATATAATTGTCTTTACTCCCTACAACTTCAAACATGGCTCTGGCCTCGAGTGCCGTTTTCTCGCACTTACGTTATTTGTTAAAATACTATTTGATATAAATGCAGTATCACATCTGGTGAAACTGCTCTACTAGACAGTTAAATCATTTTAAAGTTTCCATCTCTGTTCCAAATTATTATTGGTAGAGATATATAGTTTTTATTTAGAAAATATCATTACTGTGATAAATAACCCTATGTTCAAAAAGTTTCCGAATTTTTTTTTAAAAAAAAAGAAAGAATACAGATAATACTTACCTAAACGATTTTTCCTTTAAAGTAGTTACCCTGTGCCACTATGCATTTTTGCCAACGTCCATACAAAGATGTAAATGCGATTGCAAGCATTTCTTTGCTACAGCTTCCAGTGCCTTCGTCGCAGCTTGTTGAATTTCTACGGAATTAGAGAAAAGTTTTCCGTGGATTCAGATCCGGATCTCCTGAATCGATTGATAACTGGGGATGAAACTTGGTGCTTGCTCTATGATCCTCAATCTAATCGACAATCGAAAGTGTGGAAATCCATACAGCTTCCAGTGACGAAGCAAAGAAAGGCTTGCAATCGGCATTTACATCTTTGTATGGACGTTGGCAAAAATGCATAGTGGCACAGGGTAACTACTTTAAAGGAAACATCACTTAGGTAAGTATTATCTGTATTCTTTCTTTTTTAAAAAAAAAGTTCGGGAACTTTTTGAATGTAGGGATATAAGTAATAGAAATTTACCAATTTTTTTTTAATTGACAAAAATTTTTGAAACGTTTGTAATTATCAGTTCATAATAATTATTTAAATTACTGAGTTTGTCTCTACTAGAACAAACTATCGGAATTTTATATATTGAGGTCCGTTTTATAAAATAGGTAATGGTGGATGACAATGATTATAATCATGCGCAACACGAACTTATGTAAAAGTATAAATATCTTATGGAATTTTTGTTATATTTCTCTTTTTAGAGGGATACTTCTAAAGTATCTAATGTTATCCTCCAACAGATATTTATGAAAATCCTTTAAATAAAAAGAGATGATTCTCATTAATCAAAATAGTTGGTCTATTTACATAAATAGTTTATCTGAAAGTTTTTGATATTTATTTTCTCTCTATACAAAATATTAGAGTAATTTACTCTAATTTATTATAAATAGAGATACTGTATATTGTAATTTTAATATATGTGTCAACAGATCCCGTTGGCCGGATGGCCCCAATCACCTGGCGAATCCGGATCCCTCGCTTCCAGTTTTTCAGGAGGGGTCCAGATCCGGTTGGTCCAATCCCATTCTTCAACCTTCCGGTCGAACCTATCGGGGATTTAGCTAAACTTCCATCGGCCAGCCTGTGGTGGCTGCCACCTGGTACAACCTAACCCGATTGTGATATGACGGCTTAACTGACATAACCTAGCCTAGCCAATAGGTCCGTTCCTAACATCTTTGGAAGCCGGGGCCAGAGTAAAACTGGAGGCCCATATACCATATTGTATATTTAAATATAAATAATAATTTTTTAATAGTTTGTTAGTTTAATTTATAATTTTTAGATTAAATTAGATTAATTACTAATAATTTTATATATTACTATCGAATTGCTAATATTTTTTTATAATAATTATTATCTATCATTACTATCCTAATATTATATAGTCTCGTTATATTTTGTTCAAATCTATCGGATTATAATTTATAAAGTGCAAAAAAAATTGAGAAATCTTTGTTTCTTTTTTTTTTACAAAAAGTTCCAAAATTTGATGTTGATAAAATTTGGATTGCGTTGAATGACCTGGCATATGTTAGAAATATGATATTTTAAAATGTCGGCAAAACACTAGTAATTTGAAAATACTGACTGAAGAACGTTTGTTCGTATAGCTGCGGCTGTTAAGGCCCACCGCCAGTGTTAACTTCGGTTCGCACTTTCGTTAAAGTTCCACCCATTGGTGGCGTGTGTCTGTCCGTGATTAGCCACGTGGCGCAGAAGGGGGCCAAGCTATGACCGAAGCGCGCCAAACGTTAACGCTTGTGTTCGGTGTTAAAGATCCTTTAATCATACTCTTTTTTCGACGAAAGATGAGCTGCCTTAAGGTCGATTCACACTATACGGAACGTCAACGTCAGGTCAAAATATTGTAAAATGAATTTGAAAGGTGAACGTTC
>WUQG02046474.1:0-10465 GCA_011317285.2 Androctonus mauritanicus
AAGCTGAAGATGATTTAGTTTATTAAAAATCGAAAGCGCTACTTCTAGTTAAAATATGTGTACTGTCTTTATATTCCTGCCAAAGTGCTGAATTTTTTCCGATTTGAATTTTAATGGCAGTGTAAAGAGTATTGCGATTATATATATATATATATAGTTTAATATGTAAGTTTTATTGAGCATTTATGATGAAAACTTTTTGACTTGTGTTCTATCATTTCATTTATAATTTTCAAAATTGTATTCTAAAATATTATATTTGATAAATTAATTATACTATTTTAGGCTAATCAAAACAAACCCATATATAATTTGAAAATACTTTTATTAGAAGAATTAAAATATATTTTTTTAACTGTGGACAGTTAGTTATTTTTATTTATACTCTATAGTATATATCATTTTTTACTCAGTATTAAAAAATAACCTTCATAAAATTTATAAATATATTTTTTTGTTTGTTTAATTATGTATATATGTATGTATGATATATTAAGAAGAATAATTATGATAATACTTTAGAGGATGTGCATAATTAGATAGATTTTTTTCTTGGAATAATTTTATAGGACTACATATATCATAAAAAAATACAATTAGATATTTTTGCATTCAAAAGAATCAACAAAATGCATTTATTTTATTAAATTATTCAATAAAAAGAAATATGTTCATGCACTGAAAATTTTATATCGGTATTTCAGCAATATAATTTAGCAGTGATTCAAGTTATTAAAATCTAAAAGGACTATTGCAGTATTTCAATACTTTAACTTTCAATACTTCATTCCTAGTTAAGAATACTTTTCAATATATTTCAGCTTTTAACTATAAAACTGCAGTTCTAAAGATGAATTAAAATAAAATCATTTGAATCAATTTATACCTGATCATCATTTATGTAATTTTATTTACTAAGGTAAGCTAAAACTCGGAATAAATATATAATTAAAAAAAATTGTTTTAAATAAGTAAATTTTAATTTTAAAATTATAAAAAAATTCATAAAAATTTAGAAGGTATAAACAACAGATAAAATTAACTTATTAAAATATTGAAAAAAAAAAAAAAAAAATTAGCTACAAACTTTGTAAATTTTAACCTTGTCAGTTTGTTTTTACCTGCTTAGCGTGCTAGTGTAGTTATTATAATTTGATTACATTGTAAATTACATTTATCATCATAAAAGGAACTAATTAAAAAAAATATTGCTTCAAAATAATTTTCGTATTAGTTATGGTTCATGTTTTACATTTTCTTACAGCATATACATTGTTGAATTTTCTTAATATGTAATCATTATCAATAAATCTCTGTATATTTTGAATAGTCACTGGCTGTTTAATCAATGATGATGATGTCATTTAATTCATTAAGTTTTTATATAACATGTAATTCAAATAATGAATAATTCAAAAATTTGTAGTTTTAAATTTTTTCATAATTCTTTAGACTGATAACTTTTAGTCTATTTATTAAATTAACTAAATCTGCAATTTATTTAAGTTTTATTAGTATTATTATATACAATTATCATTTATAAATATCTAATATTAGAAGATATTAAAAATTATCATTTGAAATTTTAATATCTACAAACCACAATCATAATCTTGATCATTTAAATATATTTTTATAATTAAATTTTTTTTATTTGAAGCATATTTATTTAAATTTATAAGAATAATTGATTTATATAGATTTTTAATAATAATTATATTTAAATCAGGCATCATGGAAATAAACTGTAATAACTAAAATTTAAAACAGAGTATATATAATACTTCTGATTCTTCTTACGATCCATGAAATAAAAATATCAATATATTTTCAAAGTATTATTTTATAAAATAAACTTGTAATAATAACTGAAAGATACAATAAAGTCATGAAAAGAAAATGTGAACGTAATATTGATTTATGATTTATTTCTTTTTTATTCATCATACCAAATATATTCAACCTAATATTTTGCAACATTCTTCAGTTCAAATTACTCAAACAAAAACAATCATATTTTTAGCAAAAATATATTTCTTAAAACATTTTTCTTTAATTCAAAACTGACAAAACTGTCAGACTGTGTATTTAAAAAAATAAAATAATAAATCACAAATTTTAATAAATCTATGATTAAAATTATTTTTTCAAACAATAAACTTTTATAGAATAGTCTACACACAGACTATTAGATTTAAACTTTTAAAAATGATCTAAACGAAAATCTGAAATTTTAAAATTTTTTTGATATAAAATTAGTAATAACTGCTGCTTCAAATATTTCACTTTAATAATTCCAACAGTGTATTGATAGACTAATGAAATTCATCAAAACAGATAATATTCATATAACATAAACAGATAATTTATATATAATGTCAGAATTTAATATTTTATGAAAAGAAACAAGTACATTTTATATTAATATATATATATATTTGACTACCCAAAATATGACTAAATTGTTTCCTATTCTTTTACATTGTAAAATCGTCATGTATTGTTTTTATATTTTTCAATTATGTTATTATTCCATTAATATAAATCAACAGATAAAATTAATTATAGTGTTAATCAAAATTGAAATTAAATTTTATTCAGATCCCTTTATCTTATCAAATGGATAATACAAAAGGCCTTCCAGCAACTGTGGAATTCAATTTTGCAACTGTTATGAGAGATCATCTGGTCTTCATAATAGCTGCTGAATTTCTGTGATATAAATTAAAAAAATTATTAATGAATTATTTAAACAACTAAAATAATTTATATATATATAATTTGCAAAAATTCATTTTTATATATAATTGTTTATTATCTACGTAGTGAAATGAGAAGATTTGTTCTTATTAAGTTTTACTTTATATAATTCATACACAATATTAAATGTAATCATTATTTTTCTCACATTTCAGTGTGATTTGAATTATTTAAAACCAACCTTTGTTTTTGTAAAAAACCAAGACATTTTCTTTTAAAAAATTATTTTTTAAATAGTGTAAAAGTGAATCTCATGCATTTATCAAATAATTTATATGTAATCAATTAGTCATTTAAAAAACATTGAGTCTGGGGTCAGTACTCCAAAATGATCAATGTCAATATTAGCTTGGTTATTTGGATAACACATTAAATCCAGTCAAATCCTTTGATATTAAACCTAGTAGCTGCATTACTATAACATAATAGTATTTTAAATTTGAACTAAATTGAAGAATTGGCTTTAAATTATACATTGCACAAGATACCAAAAGCAAATGCTTCACCACACACTCTTATTAGTACAAGTATATTATATTGGCTTAGCATAGTTACTAAGCCAACATAATAAAAATCACTACTTGTACACATCAATGCAAATGTGGATTTTTTTTTTTTTTTAGGTAAACAAAGGAAATCTGGAAACACTTCTTAATCTATACGAATTACAAATGTTAATGATATATGTTAGTTTATACTTGAAAATCACAAGAGCGAAACGAAGTAATTCCATCAATCAAACAAGATTCACCATTGAAGGTATTTGTTGCCCATTAAATTTTTGCCTAGCGACAGAGTTAACTTAGACAATCGAAAAAAATTGGAATCGACACAAAATATTTATAAACGGCCAAAAGCAAATAAATTAATTCATAAACGCGGACAAATGTAGAATTCTGCTTTCAAAGACTGATGCTTACCTTTTAAGCCAGAGCGTCGGACTTCCCTTTAGGGTTAACTTAATTGGCTCTCATCCATAAATATACATACATGTTACAGTTTATACATTACACGTGTCAACAATATACTACATAAGTTTTCGAATAATTCCACCAACGATGATTTCGAGACATAATTGTTCTAATAAATGTAAAATCCTTTTCAGTCTTCTTTACTGGAAACGAGGACAAGACGTCGCGACCGGTCGACCGAAGCGCCCCCTGGACGATTGGAAAGTCGTCATAACATTGAAGATTTAAAGTAATTAAAACAAGGTTAATAACGCGTATAATAACTTATGCGAATCATTCCGACATCCTAAACTTTCAAGCGTTGGCTTTACTTCCCTAACTGGAAAACATGGCGGACGAATCGTTCACACCTTATCGACCACGAAAAACTGGTATCTATATATATGCGTAATAGTATCAAAATTAAGATTCAATTTCTTTAAAAACAGCAAAATTTGTCGTAATTATTAATAAACGGAAACTTTATAGTATAGAAAACGTTACATTTCCTTATATTATAACTTCTTGCGAAAGATATGTACGTTTATATTCGTTTATGGTTACTGTACCGATTATTTGGTAGTATTTGTGCGCAGAGGTTCACCGCTTTGGTATTTTGCTTTTTTTTCGAAATGACTCATCTATGACATCACAACAGAAATCAAAAATATTTCGTTTTGAGTAATTTTTTATAAAGAAAAGTTTTACGAGTGAGAAAATACATTTCGTAAATTTTAAAAATGAAAGAAAATCATTAAACTTGCTAAGAGTAAATATATTTTTAGTTTATTTTGCAATGGATAAACAATTAAAAGATTATTTAAATCTCCATATCTTGAAACGATTTTAAAACTCATTAAAAGCACTTAATAGCGACAAATTATAATATTGTATATAAATTCTGAAATATATCAAATATTTATTAAAATTTCGCGAGATTATATATATATGTATGTACACAAGAATCTTCATAAAACGAAACTTTTCTATTCATATTCGATGTCTGGATGGTTACATTCTCGAGAAAGTTTTATTTTATAAGGAAAAAGTTATAAAATTATGTTGTCAAATCTGTTCAGTTAGTTATGAATTGTTGTATTGCATTCATTGTCCATTATATATGGCTATGTAGTTTTGAAAATGCAAAATATTTGTTTTGCAAAATAATATTTTTTATCGCATGCAACGTAACCGAATTATGAAATTTTGTAAATTAAATTATATAATCGGTAGGTAAAATTTTAAATCTTTATTAGAAATAAACACAAAAATTCTCTCCTCTCGTAGATATCGTGACTCTGTCCGGGATTCCTCAAAACGTCATTAACCATGCCAATTTAATTTCAAATAATCGTATTTTGATGCCTCCGCTGTGTCCAAAGCCAATTTTTACGTCTCTCTTCAAGAATTACTATATACTGAATCCAAAATCACAACTTTAAACCATATTTATACAACCAAAAAAAAAAATGTAGTAATGGCAATAAAGTCTTATTCAAAATGTCTTCCTATTGCGACATCTTGGAAAGAAAAAATTTTTTTCAGTTTCCCGTTATTTTAAACTTACAATTTGGAATCTTTGAAAGTGAGAGAAGTAAATAATAATAGAGAAATTTTACCAACCATAGAAAATAAATCGTCTTTTTGAGATTTTATCAAAATACCGTACAGAAATTCCCAAAATTATTTAATTAAGATTAAAAATAGATTTTTAATTTTTTTTCTTTTTTTTTTTACAAGATTTAGCGTTTATTGAAAATTAAAAAAAAAAAAAAACTTATGCATTCACCTCTAAAATATACGTACCCATAACGAATAAAATATTGAGCGCAATTTGTTCGCGATTGTGAAATATCCCTTTCAACAATACGTAATAGCGGAACTTTACTATTGTTTTTCCTTCTGACTTTTATAGACAGACGTTTCCTGAAAATTTTCTCCATGGCTACAGGCAGATTTGTTGAGGTAAACCGGTTTCTGTTAAAAGTTCGGATGCAATTTTTAAGTGCAGAATATTGCAGTTCTCCCTAAAATCTCGCATTCGCTTGAAAATGAAGTGCAAACAGAGCATGATCATTCTCCTTGATCTATTTTCTTTCTAAATATTGCCTGTATTTTTTTTATGTTTTTTTCTGAAATATAATTTTGTAAAACATATCAATTATATATACAGAAATTGCCTATAACGCAACAGTTAAGTACCGCATTTAAATTTAGTCTAAATACTAGCTTCGATTTTTGTATTTATTATTATTATATTGTTATTATTATTAAGGTCAATCTTTTGCGAATTTTTCCTCTTACTGATTCCTGTTTAAGTAATTTACCTTATCATACAATGCCCTTGAAAGAAATATTATTCCAATCATTTGTAACAATATTCTCTTTAAAAAAATTGAATTGAAAGCAAAATTACGAGAGAGTCTGCAATAATTTTAGAACAGCAATCGTTGGATTATGTACGGTTGCCTATAATAAATATATTCAAAGCTCTAAATGGATTCAAAATACTTCACCATCTCTATATGGATACAGTTGACGCTTGATAGACAAGCAATACTGCAGAGACGATAAAAAACTCCGTTTCTTGCGTCATTCTATTGCTTTTCGCCATCCGACGACTTAACTTCACATATATTTAAATATAAAATTGGCGGACTTTCGACCCGATAAAGTAGAACATCTCGCAAATCTTTTAATTTTATCGCCATTGTTATGTTATACAAATATCAGACGGAACGATAATATACAGAAATGTCTGAACAAATTTGAAGATTAAAGGTCAATATCGATAAATATATATATTTTTTAAAATAAATTCATGTTTTTTGATCGTAGAGTTTAACGTTATATTTGTCATCAAGGATGGTTGTAAAAATGCGCGTAAAATTGTAGTTATTTTCTACGATGCCAATCTCGTAAAACGTTATCCCTGCATACAGATAAGATATTTATTCCACACATTTCCTTATTTTTTTTTTATTTTTTGCAAGCATTACAATATAAAATAAACGATTTGACTAATTCAGGATGTTAATTTTATTCTCTTTATCACCACATTAGTAATTAAGCAAAGAATTATTTTTAAAATTTAATAAATATGATTTTTTTCATTAAATCTAGTTATATAAAATTCTCAATTTCTTAAAAAAAAAAAAAATAATAATAATGAATGCTAGCAATTACTAGAATTTTTCTGTTCTCTATACCTCTTTATTTGGATATTAACATTTTTAATATATACAATTTTTCTTTATGGAATTAAAATGAGATATTTCAACAAAAAAAAAAAAAAATTATTATTTTTTCAAATTAAAAATTCTCATTTCTTATTAACTTAAAGCTGAATGTAAATCTCCATAACAACAGAAATAAGTTAAATGAATAAAAAACAAAAAATATATATTGAAATTTTAATTAGATTATAAATTTAAATATGTTCAGTGGTGATTCTCTTGCCTTGTAATTTAAATTAATATGTATCAGTATTTGTACACATTGTAAAAATTGTACTTATTTGTCATGCATCTGCAAAATGAATAAGTTTATAGATAAATAAAAGGACTTTAATCCCTAATTTTTTTTATTAAAAGATCAATAAATATTAAATTTCATCAAGAAAATCATAAAAAATAATTTTGTGTTAAAATTATTATTATTATGCATTTAGAAAAACAAGAAACTAAAACTTTTATTAAAAAATAAAAAGAAATATTAATGTTTTTTAAATATCAAGAAATTAATCCAATCAATATGCTCACAGTTAATTAAGTATAGGATTATATTGTCCGAATTCACTTACGATTAAAAAAAGTGCGTAAAAATTATTTATCTGATTAAATAAAAGTTTCAATATTGTCATTTATTCAAATAAATAAAATTTTTTAATGAAAAAAATTGCTTGAAAGATTTACAACTATTTTTTTAAAAAATTTTATTCATTCATTATTATTATTTAATTAATGATTGTTTATTTACAATTACAAAAAATATTTTTTGCAATTAAAAAAGTTTTATAAGATAGCTTATAAATTATAGCATAAAAATGCAATTTTAATCATCACACTTGTTTTTTTTTTATTTTTAAAAATTCTAACACATAAATGATAATAAATGTTACTATGTTTAATAATTTCAAAATAATTAGGTTCACAGAGAATTAAATACATTATAAAACAGCTTTAATAGATACAATAATAATAATAATAAATTTTAATCATTGTTTGACAATTTCGAAATGTTCTTCCATTGGCATTTATGAATTTTTGAATTTAATAAAATGTTCAATGAGCATTTTCTGATGATAATTTAACCCAAAAGAGATTTAGATACAAAAAAAAAATTTTCTTCTTCTTCCTTAAAGTTATTTATAATATATTTTGTTAATGTATGTGTTTTCTATACAAAACAGATACAAGATTAACACATTTATTGATTATATTGTATCTTTTATATAGAAATATTGAAAAAAATATTCATACACGGCATGAAATATGTGCATAACTTTAATGTGATATAGAAACTAAGCATTGATATACAGCTAAGATTATATGAGTAATTATCTTTTATCATTTTCAGATATATAGTAATTATGATAAAAATTTATATATTATATAATTTCTCATGATAATTTTATTCATTTTATTGAAATGTTTGATTTTCTTTTACAAAGGCATATTATTATTCTAATTATAATATATCTTATACTTGTATAAGAAACAATATGAATTAAAATAATGTTATTTTCTTATGTGCAATAATTTTAATATATATTTATGGTTTTTTTTTTCTATAATTGTCATTATTACTATTTTTTCCTCGAAATTATCCATAATCTGTTTTTTTTTTTATTAATGAATTTTAAAAAAATAATAATATTTAAAAATTATATTATGATGTATAAAAAATATGAATTTCACCAAAAGCAAGTAATATACGTTAAACATTTATTTTGTAAAACGCTTTCGGACTTTTAATAGTCCCTCATCAGTACATACAAAGATTGCAATTTACGAACACTTTACAAGATTCGTACGTGAGGTGCTATTTTCATTGAAATTGATAAGAATAGCAAGTAAGAATAGTATACTATTGAAAAAGAAGCATTTGCTATTGTTTGACCTACAGAGAAATTAAAACAATACTTAATGGGCAGAACTTTCCAAGCAGTCACTGACCATAAAGCATTAACAACATCATTTAAGAAAAATAAAGTGCTGCCACCAGTGTTAGTAAGTTGAATACATAGATGGGCAGTACAATTACAGAATTTTGAATTTACCATTAGGCACGAATCAGGAAGGGAAATGATTCATGCAGATTTTCTTTCTAGATTATCACTCCTTCTAAGGAATCTTCACATAAATTTAAGAACAAAGGTGAAATTCTTATATTTGAATCATCCATTATTGATTATATTTTGGTGGCTAATGAAACAAAAAAAGATATGCAGGTATTATTGTTTGTTCAATCAGGAGATGTACCTAATAATGCGACCTCAGAATTAAGATTATATTCTCATAAGATAGATGAATTAATCATTATCAATGATTGTCTTTATTTTGGTTTTAGAATTATAATTCTCAAAATATTGAGACAAACAGTCTTAAAAATATTACATGAATCTCACATAGGCATTGTAAAAATGAAAAATTTAGCAAGGTCAACAGTGTGGTGGTCAGGTATTGATAGAGATATTGAAAAGGAAGTTAAAATGTGCACAGTATGTAAAATAAAGTAAATCCAGACTACCATATCAATATATTTCATGGCCATCAACTAAAAAACCATGGGAGCAAATCCATATGGATTTTGCTAATTTTAAAGGACTTCATTATTTTGTCATCATAGACACATATTCTAAATGGCCAAAAATTTTTGAGTTGAAGTACACTTCCACTAATCAAGCATGTAAAGTTTTAACAGAACTGTTCAGCAGATTTAAACTGCCTCAAGTGTTGGTTTCTGACAATGAACCAACATTAAATTCTTGGGAATTTAGAACATTTTAAAAAAATAATATGATAAATCATATTACATCACCAGCTTACCACCCAGCATCAAACAGTGCAGCAGAGACTATAGTTAAAAATCTAAAATATGCTTTCAGGAAATCCATATTACAATATCCTAAAAAATCTGAATCTTCAGAGATTGTTATACAAGTATAAAAATATACCACATACAAGTACGAATAAGACTTCATCTTATTTATTTTTAAACAGAAAAGTTAGAAATGTTCTTACATCCCTTCGTCCAGAAATGATTAACAAACAAGTGAATAATAAAGATGTAAAAAATAAAAATTTTAGAAAATTTAATATAAATGATTCAGTTTGGTTTAAAACCTGGAGTAGAAAACAAGTATAATTGGTATCTAGGCAAAATAAAGAAAAATTTGAGACAAATATTTATTTGGTTCAATGGAAAAATAGTGGCAGAAAAGTTCACTGTAATCATCTAAAAATGTCTGAAATACCTTATAATCAAGAGGATCTTGATTTAGCCTTGATATTACCAAATATAAAAAATAATGAAACAATTTTCCCTCGATGGCATTTCCACCTTGTAGTGGTGAGGGAGGAGCTTCCATGTTCCGAGGATCCTGAGAGCTATGCTGGCGATAGCCAGCATAGCTCTCAGGATCCTCAGAACAGCTTTGCTACTGGTAGGGTTTAGCTTTGCTACTGGTAGAGTCTCCTATGCCGGACAAAACGAAGGTAAGGGACCAGACTAAGAGGGCGCCCTGCCCAAAC
>WUQG02046485.1:0-10465 GCA_011317285.2 Androctonus mauritanicus
CTTGCTCTACGATAATTTTTTAAATTTTTTCTGGATACGTTTTGACAGCTTCGTGGTTAACCGATGCACTTTCTCCTTGAATTCTTATTCTATGTATTGAAAAACGCATATTAAATTTCTTGAATCATCCTTTACTGGCAACAAAATTTGGTTGCACAGAAGGTTCTCCATTTTCTTTAAGATGTTTATAAATTTTAAGAGCTTTTTGTTTAATTATATTACTGTCCAAAGTGATTCTTTTTTGACAGCTATCATCAATCCAAATGCTGAGTGCTTTCCCATTTTCTCAGTTATTGGCTTATGGGGTCGAGCTGCCATTTTTGCGGATATGGAAGATCCTGCAGCAACAACACTTGTAATTTTCTTTTCATGTTTTTGTATAGTTCGAATTATTGCTTCATTTAAGTTTAGATTTTTTCCAATGTGCGATGCTTTCTTTCATTTTAAAAGGCGATCCGAAATTTGTATTTTTACTTCTAAAGAAATGAACTTTATCTTAAATGTTGTTTTAGCTTTATCAGACACAGTTTGGGACTAAAATTTAATTTACCAAAAATTAGTTGTAAAAATAAAACTGTGACGACCACCAGCAAATATCTCTCATGTTACAGATTTATATTTAATTATGAAAATTATGTTAGATTTACTGTGTTATAGTTAAAAATTTAATAGGTCAGAATCGCTTGTTTAATTTTACATTATAATCAATTGGAAGCACCATCAATTAACTCTGATTTCTTTACTAACCCCTCTACAAAACAATTGTTCTTTAATACATATTCAAAAAATTTATAAATAAAAATACTGTATATATTTTTACTTTGTATTTCTCTATTGAAGAATAAAAACTTACTTTTTATCCAAGAACTGTAAGTTTGGAACACAAAATACTCAAATGACGACAATTAACGCAATCTCAAAATTAATTTAATTTCAAATCGAAATCGAAAATAGACTGCATATCGTTCTTTCACGGCAAAATTGCGAAATTGCATTTGTGACTAATTTTAGCAAAGTATTTACCAATGCATTATGCATTTTGTGTGTATTGTGTATCACTAATACGGATTTTAAAAATTAATAAAAATGTTTTATGTTATAAGAGAGTAAACGTAATTTTCTAAATGTGCTAAGTAAAAATCGTGTTATAGAAGTACCGTGTTATATGAGGGTTTCCGCAATTTTCAAATCATGTTGGAGCGAAACCATGTTATATGAGAACGTGTTATAGGAGGGATATCTGTAGTTATATGATTCAATTTGATATGCATTATATGCAATATAACTTACATTTTATACATACTTATACTGTATTTACAAAGATTTATATATCATTCACTTGTATATGCTCTACAATTTTTCATTAATTTGATACAATATGTCATGTTACAAACTCCATTATTTATCATGATTTTAAGCATATACTCTTTTATAATTCGCATTTCACTCCTTATTTTACTGTTTTTAAGCTTTCCTTCTGGTTATATATATATTATTCCATTCTCTGCAAAAAGAATCATGCGAACAGATTAAATAATAAACATTTGTAAGATTTATCAAAATATTAAAAAGCATGTAAATATGATTGATTCAGATAGTTTTACATAGAAATTTTAGGTGCAGTTTAAAAAATAATATAAGTTATTGAATTATGAGAAAAATAGAGAAATTTAATCGGATCCTATCCTTGAAGAAAGTTCCTATTTGAGCGATCCTCTATCAAACACACTTTAAATTTAAAAACTATGATTTAACGAATTAAATGCTTGAATTATGTAGCCTACATAAGTTTATTTGCTTTCTTAATTAATAAATAATTAAATTTGGCAGTTGAAAGTTATAAATGATCCAAAACTATCGGGTCGATATTTTTAGTGTTCATAGAGTGTCTTCATCACTCTTCTAGAAAGAGAAGGAAGTTGATTCGATTCACTCTGATTAAATCTATACGTGCAACCGCTAGAAGCTAACCAGCAGTTCAACAGTTACGAGCAGTTTCTATTTATAGAAACAATTCTGGTCGTAACTAGCCGGGTATGCTCCAGTGTATAAAAATCGAAGTTTATCGATAATTCGCTAACGAATTCAAATCGTAAGTTAATTTATTTCTTAATTAAACCGTCGACCGATCTTTTGTAATAGTTCGATTTTGTAAAATTTAAAATATCACGCTGCTAATTTTGTCGTGCAATATTTTCTATAGGAAAGGCAGTCATGGCTACGTTGTTATGGAGACGGAAATTGTTACCATGGAAACAACCGAAGCTCTGCAAAATGCTAACTATGGAAGCAATATGATCAGTATAACCATTACATAAATCTTCTACGGACTGCATCAATGTGGCGATAATAAAAATGCTTGTTGTGCTTTCAACTCTTTCTTATTTACGATTGTCATATCCAATATGACTCTCTTAAAAGAACAAACAACTCAGGAAGTTCTGCAACTGTTTCAATTAATAAAATTTCCATTGGAATTAAAAATTAGATAGCTTTTCTAATATTTTATATCGAATAATCACTGAAATTTGATATAAATAGGTGTTAATTCAATAAATAAACGACAAATATGAAGCAAAACTTTATTTAACTTGGTTTGTGATTATAAATGAAGAAAAATTATTTATTTCAAATAATCTATGCTGTTTTTTAAAAAAATCAGATAAAAATGCTTTGAAATATTTAGAAATCTAAACTCATTCGGTGTAAAGTAAACATCTTAATATTTAACGAGTCGCGAATTTTTAAAGTACATGTTATGCAGCACACACGATTTATTTTGTTGTTTTTGTAAGTTAAAAAAAATTTTTTTTTTCGTTCGGTGATCGAGATGAAAACTTGTAAAAAAAAGCTTGAAAATCGACTTCAGACGTTTAATATTTCTTACAATCATTCAGGCGTTGCTTAATATTACTAAAATCATAATACCGATGAGTACCTTCGTTCGGATATGACGACAAACATTTTAAACCACTTCTGAATCTTTAATTAATTTTGGATTAAAAGAATGGTTTTGTTTTGTTTTTAATTTATGCATTTTAATATTATCGCGCTTTTACCCTTTTATAAAATATTAATTAATCAAGTTTTATTTACATTTTTCTGAAATTTTATTAAACTTTTATATTCGAAATATATGTATTAATTTCGATTGATTAGTACCGTACATTCAACAAGATTAAAAATTTTTTTTTATAAATTTATACTTCAGAAATTGTAAAGCTGAAAGAGCGACTATGCTGCAAAATTTACGTTCAATGTAATTACACAAATTTTAAATAAAATTACAGATATTTTAAATAAAAAATAATACTTTTTGCTGATTATCAGTAAAAATTATATCGAAGATAAATTATATTATGGTTTTTTTTAAAGAAAAATTGAATTCTTAATTTATTACCCATGAGACAAAACACGATTATAAATGGATGGAAAATGTTTAAAAAAAAAAACATAATTAAAACATTTTCCACATGTAAAATAACATAATTGCATTTTTAACAATAAAAACTCTTTAGAAATGGGTTTAATTTCGATCATATGCGATAGTTTCAAAGTTATTAATATTTTTTTTTTTTTTTAATTTCGAATTGTCGCCATCTTGTATCTTGACATAGGAATTTTAAATTAAACACGCATATAACTTAGTTAATAGGGAACAATTCTATAAAATTTTAACATCCTACAATGTTTATTTGTTGATATATTTGATAGAATACAGATCTGCATATAGAAGCCAAACTAATACATAAGTCAATTTTTTGTTAAAAAAGTAGTGAAAAATATGTATAAAAATAAAATTAAGTCTTAAAAACAAGTCATCAGAAAGTCTAATTAACGAAACGAGGCGTATTAAAATTTAAAACATAAATTTAGTAACGAAAAAAAATGGATCACCTCGTTGGCTATCGTTCAATTTTTAGTTAACGCTTGCTAGATATATGGATAGATATTTGATATATCTATAGTTATGAGATTGCAGTTCAGAGTGGAAAATCAAATTTTAGAATAGCCGATTTTCCAATTTGCATATTTTCCACTTTTTCTGCCTTCAGGTAATACTAACTAAATCGAATCACGTAATAAAAGACGTAACTTCGCATCGTAGCAAGGAAAAAAAAACAACAAAATTTACAGCTGTAAAATTTACGTTAGACTGAATAAAATTTATAATAAAAAAATATAAATAACAATTTAAGAAACTATCAGAGATTAAAGAAGAAAAAAAATATGTCGGATAATTAAAAGAAATTTTTTCAATCTAATCATTTATATAATAAAGTCACTGAAGATTATTCGGTGATTATTTATTAATTATATCAAAATAAAGTTTTTTTTTTTAATTATAATCGATACAATCGAGTTAATTCCAAGTAAATATAAATTGTTTCTGATATAATCGGCTTTGAATATAATAAAAAAT
This sequence comes from Androctonus mauritanicus, assembly GCA_011317285.2. Taxonomy (NCBI): domain Eukaryota; kingdom Metazoa; phylum Arthropoda; class Arachnida; order Scorpiones; family Buthidae; genus Androctonus; species Androctonus mauritanicus. Next base: position 4,424 of record WUQG02046485.1, read on the forward strand.
ATTATTTCCTCTACGACTCTGTAAGCTCTTTATATCGGATTAATCTTAAGTTCTAAATTATTAAGGATAAATTAATTAATTTATCTAATTAAATTCTAAAATTATCTTAGCTTAGAGAAATGAGAATGAATAAAAGTTGTCTATACTAAATAATTTAGTTGAATATCTTAATTTGCATCTCAGCAGATAAAATGTGAAATATTTTATTCCCGAATTAATCTGTTTTGAGGTAAAAACTCATAAATTTAATGAATAATTCTGTGAACAATAAAAGTGCAGGCATTAAAAATATTAAATCTTGCTTTTTAATGGTAGATGATAGCTGTATCCTTTCGATTGTTAAATAATACGCATCTATAAATTTTTAATAAATTTTATTTCATTCAAATAATCACTCCTAACATAAACTTCTGTCGGTTTCTCACGTGTAACTTTGTAATTGTCTCATCTTTTGATGCTTTTCCATATTTTAGAGGATCATTCAAACTTAGGATGAGAAATTTCCCAGATGGCGAGTCAAGAGCATCTCATTAATTATCTCAACAGCAGAAAACACAGCAATGCGATTACTGTTGTCACGTTTGTGCTTGAGAAACTACACATTTTAGGGTAAAATCACTTTTAAAACTTTCTCGAATATTAAACGTGAAGCGATTTATCGCAACGTTATTTTATTATTTTTTCTGAGCTATATAAAGAAATATATATATTTACATTAGCGCTTAATATTTTGTTAATCCGAGAAAAAAGAGAAAAAATAAATGAATAAGTTATAGCAATATTCGCAGAGAAATTTGCAAAAATAGCACTTAACAAACATCGTTCCAATATAAAGATGAAGAATAAGAAGTGTTCAGATAAGGGCAGAGAGGCAACATATGTCCTTCAAGAAGACTGAATCGTTGCTTCTAATTAACTGTAACGCTGTCGATATCGGTTGGATGTTATTATATGTGGCAAAGGTCTCTTTTTCTGCTAGAGAAGTATGTCTAGGCAGCAGTTGATGAAGTGATACAATAAGCGAGAGTGTGAGATATGATACATTGGTAGTGTTTGCAACTGCATTTCATCTTCTTCGAAGCATATATTATATTGATATTTTTATCTGACAAAAAGCAAGCTTCATATATTATATTGATAATTAAAATTTTGATAAAAGCACGTATAAAGCTTTAAAAATTAATATATAAATAAACTTTTTAATGATGGTAAGTAACAATTAAAAAAATCTTTCTTAATTAGTATTCTATATAACAATTTTCATGTGTGACAAATAGAATTTATTAAATTTTCCTTTTCTTGGTCCCATTCAAGATGGTTCCATCGTGAACATGACCATGTTAAGACATCAGCATTAGTGCAATAACTGCATAGTTCGTATCCGCTAAAATTTAAATGATCTAAGACTCTAAGATATTTATTTTTAGAGATATTTTGCGGGTTTGATACATTGATAGACAGAAATTTTTTGTTTTATATATACATCTAAAATTGTTTTGAAACTATAGTATCGTTCACACGGGACAAATACTTTTAGAGATATCGCTGTTTCAAGCTTTCGAAAGACCTCCATCTTAAAGGAGAAATTTCAAAATCAGCAGATAGTGAAATTTGGTTCAAATGGAATAATCTTTTAAAATTCGAATTTCTGCGATAATAGATCTGTAGATATATTATTGATTAAAAAAGTGACTACATAAGATCACTGTTGTACAATATATCTAAATTTTTTCAAATAATTATTGCAATATTCATGTGAGACAAACAATTTCAGAGATATTGAGAAACTCTGAAATGGTTAACAATAGTCATTTTGTAACGAAACTATATAGTATACTCGAAATTAATAGGCCAAAACCTTTAAAAGTATGGAATGATTTCTTAAAACTTGAATATTATGCTTAGATTTTGAAATATCTTGATAGCCAGAGGGACAGAATGGATACAAGCAATTGTTTTGTAAATAATGTCTAAGAATAATATTTGTTTATATATATAAAAATATTTTATACTTTTATAATAAAATATAATGTAAAAAAAAAATACAATTTCAGATATAAATTTTCTGATACAGTATATCTATAGAGACGTATTAAGGTAGTTTTCTGTAATGATAATCAATAAAATCCAACTTATAATATCTTTCAAACTTGGAATCTTTCTTCAAAAATGGTATTGAGCAATGTTCGATTCTCTGGGGGATCCAACCACAAACCAGTAAAAAATATTGTTGTTAGACATTATCGATCAAAACAAACCCGATAGGGAGGTCCCCGTTGTCAGTTCTCTTTCGTACGATAAAGCGACACTTACAGATGTCAATAGTCTTTGCAGGCAACACCCAAGAGAATCTCTCACAATTTTCCAGGCTGCTGAATGGATCGCTGTTACAAGCGATAGTAATTCTTAGTTTTATTATCAGACATCAGGAATCTACTCAATTTCGCCAACTTTCTATTGGTTCACCTCTTTCCCAATTTTGCACTCGATAGTTATAAGGAATTTTCTTTTTTATACTTGCTATTTCTTTTATAAAATGAGATCTGCCAAGTTAAACTTTTATAGAAGAGATACGACATCAATACACCTTCTTCGAAATTACTTATCGCGCTTAAATTACTACAAAATAACATTCCATCCTTCACTGCAAAGGACGCATTCTAATGATGTTTCAAGTCATCCGAATATTCGATAATTGCCATCCAGATGACACTAGATTAATTTCCGATTTTCCGTAATTATATAAATGTTATTGATATCAAACATTCTCTAATTATTTATTTTTCTAGCTTCCAGAAAAAAATAATAATAATAATAATTTTCCCAAATATTAATCTGGTTATCATTACATCGACATTAATAACCTATAATATTAAAATTTTTATACGATTTACATCTTAAGAATTACGAGTTTAATAAGTAATTAGATCGGTAATTATGGTTTTTAGTCATTAATTAACGTCACGTTTGAAGAATAGACGAATATCAAAAATTCTTGGAGAAAATTTTTTTTTCCGTTTTTCGAAAGCATTTTCTTGAGATGCAATCGGAAAAATTACATTTAACGACTGAGCAGAGAATTATAACGTTAAATGATAAAACGTTATTTCTATTTTCTTTGACATTAATTTGCCACGAAAACCATTAAGGTTAAACGAAACTTGCGAAGAGTGAATTTACAAAATGCATTGGTTAATTTCTCTCGTTTAAAAGGTGAGAAAAGTTTTACATCTCTCACACGCAATTAATCGTTTTATAAATCGTTTCGCTAGCTTCCGACTTATGTTTTCGCATAATTTAATTTTTTAAAACAATTTCTGCTGTGTTTGCAACAGTAGAAATGCAGCTCTATAATGTTCTTCTCTACAGAAAACAAAAGAACAACATTAAGCATCGCATTTCCTTGAAGAATGTTCTCATTACTTTATAAAAAAGAAAAAAAAAAAGATATAGTAGATGATTAAATGATTTGGAACGAATTAAAATTATGAACTAATTTTAATTCGTTCCAAATCGTTCGTTCAATTTTAATATTACTGATAATATATTTTAAATTATTTCCTTCATACTAAGATCTGATATAAACTTAATATATATTCGGCATGGATATTTTGACGAATCTGCTCGGCATAATCCGATATTAGTTGAAGTGTAGACTTATTTTTTGAAGATTTGCCTTCAAAATTTGTTTTCCTTCTTGCCAAAGAGGCATTAGGTTACTGGAAAAACTATTTGAATGTCCTCCTAGCAACATTTTCAAACGTTCCCTTCAACATATCTTCTTTCTTCGAATGGCTCATCTTTTATGCAGAAGTTTCAACCGATAAAAGTGGATACCATTCTTTTGATATAAACACGGTTGCGTTGTCAGAATATTCGGAAGAAAACATGCTTTGGAGTAATTTATATATAAAAGTATCTTCACCAAGCAGAATTCTCATTTTGAGCAAAAGATTTACTTCGATGTCATCCGCTGGAGTATTATTCAAAACGGAGAAATAACAGAAAATTTGTAGAAATAAAGTTAAAATACTAATTTATTATTAAAATTTTTAACTTTAGAACAATCTGAATTTACATATAAATTTATTAACGGGCATTCATTTTGCCGGAAAGTATCGAATGCGTGACGAGTACAAATGCTTCTTCATTAATTTTCTGTATGAATTATCTTTTCGGCCGAGTTAATAAAACAGCCACAGAAGAAAATTCATGACCAACTGTTACCAAATTTCCCTTCTAACTTTATAAATTACTCATGAATGATTTATAACATAAAAATTTTTACGCTAAATCTTAACGTTATAAATTATTCATTTTTACGTAATTACCGATTAGAAAGTTTGCGAAAGACATATTAATAAGTTCGATATCATTTTTATATTTTTACTAAAACGCGTTTAATGGGAAAATAGCAGCTTCTATGCAGACTTCTTTAATTAACCAACACATAAAAGAAATTTTTAAATACGGTTTAAAACGGTAGAAAAATATCCCCTCGCCAAAAACGAATTTAAAAACAATCTTTTAATGGCATTTTCATTAATGATACGGAAAACTACTTTTTTTTTTTCGTTCCTAGAATCGATAAAAGTAGTTTTCCGTATTAAAAAGTAAATAAATAAATGTATTCAATAGACTATTTTTCGTGTTTTTTTTTTAATCTTTCTAGTGCATTACTTATTAATGAAGATAAAATAGTGAAGCAGTGTAGAGTTCGTAAAAGATTTTTGCTCCAAAAAATAAATACATTTCGATATTTCGTCTCCATTTTTCTATTTTTACTCGAGCAGATAATGCATTAAAATGGTTATAATACGATTGCACGGCTGGTATAAAAAGGCGAAAAAAATGGGTTGTTAATCGTACCGCTACGACCTTGACTAAACAGTCGGATCATTAATACAGTGGTTTGACGGTATTTTTCTCTTTCGCTTTCCTTTCCCCTAAGCAACTCTGCTATTAGGTTAACGCCTGGATGATTCTTTAACCCATTAAATACTTCCACCCCGATATTACGTCATTAACCGCGCAATTTGACGCCTGACGGAACAAGTTCTATCCACTTAACAACTCCACAAAGTTAGCTAGGACGCTAAGATTTCCTCGCACAGAAATTTAAATTTTCGGAACAACACATCGATAAATGTATGTCATTCCATTTGGATTAAGTAAACTCAACAACATATAAACACTAGATTTTAATCTGTTAATTAATAATTATCTTTTAAATTAACTTTTCATTTACGCTTTAACTTTAATGCATCCTTGCGTAACTTTTGTCTAAAGACATTCGAAAATTTAATTCGACGTTTTCTAAAGACTGAATTTTCCTTTTAAATTCTTTATAAGGTGAAAAGATTTTAAATGCAATTTTAATAGTAGAACTGATGATAATTTAATACTAAATTCTACGTTAAAATTTCATTTCTAACAGATAGATGAGAAGTTTATCGTTTAAAAATAATTAGAAATTTTATTATTTTTCTTTCCTTAAAATTAATTTTAAATATTTAAATTAGATTTTAAATAATAAAACTTTGTTTGTTTAAATTTTTAAAAAGTTTTAAAATCGCCTCAAAAATCTAACAATGGCTTTGTTTGCATTATATCAATCTGTATTCCTCACTTAATTTTGTTTTTGCTTATATTCAGTAAATACATATTAATTTGTTTACATTTTATCTAGCAATTTTTCTTTTTATATTTATCTATCAATCGATAATGCGAATTTGATGATCATCCGTCCTTAAATAACGTTTCACCAGCAAAAAAACATAAATTTTCACTCAGTCAGCACTTGTTATACTTACCTTGTTAGAAAAAATGCCTTTCTTTCTATGCATATACTAAACTAATATAAAAATTATTTTTTATTATTTTGGAAACTCGGAAACTCGAGTTAGTTTTCTGATAAATTATGAAAGAAGCCAGTCACTCACCCACACACACACACACACACACACACATAAATATATGATTTATAAAATGTAAGTAGTATATATGTTATTCAACTGATATCATCTCGTTCATGCATATTAT
>WUQG02046496.1:0-10465 GCA_011317285.2 Androctonus mauritanicus
TGCACATTACAGAAGTGAAACTTACTTTACTTTCCCAGTTCATTTTAAAACAATCAGACCATTATTTTTTCAATTTCCCCTATGAACTAGTTTTCAGTGCATAAATATCTAATTCCTGAAATCTATATTGACACAAATTTATGATCGAAAGCCTGCATTTCAAGGATTGCAAGAAAATGATATTGTGTGTTGCTGGACTCAACCTAAGCTGGTACAAGCTCATTAAGTTCAAGCTATCTTTTTCATTGAACTTTTTTGTTACTTGTTTAATTCATATTCTTGTCTTCTATGTAGTTTAGTTAATTATGACTATGTATTTACTGTTAATTTTATTATATACAAGTAACCCAACTTCATCATTACTGTTTTATTTTCTTACATATTTTGTAAAAAATATAGATGTGGGTGTTGAGTATTCAATTTTTTCTAAAAAGGGCAGTATACTAAAAAAGTTTGAGAAACACTGCATTTGGAACTAAAGCATTTATACTTATATTTATTAAAGTTCTCAAAAATGTATAAATCAAATGTGTAAATGTATATTATATACCAGGGGTGGCCAACAAGTCAATCATGAAGCCAATTTTGGTCGATTGCTCATGATGTCTTAACTTAGAAACCGATTCGACTACATGATAAATAAAGCTGTAATTTAGGACCCTAGTTAGGGTGGCAGTAAGGGCATTCTGTTTACACTGCACTAGATTAGGACACACCTCCCTCTCCCCACTTAGACTATGCCTATGAAAAGTAAGTCGATCACGACACATTTTTAAGATAAAAAGTAGATCTTATGTACACAAAAGTTGGCCATCCCTGTTATATACAATATCTCCATTATGAGAATATATTTGGCTAATTACATCTTCCAATTAGAATATAAAAATAATAATTTAAGTTCCAAAAATAAAATAAAGTTACATAAATATATTATTTTCACATTGATGTAGAATATTTATATAACTATATTTTATTTTCATATTATTATTAATTTTTTATTTTTAGCATACTTTTGGAAGGAAAATGAAAATTTTTTTTTACATTTTAGCAAAATGATCAATGAAATTCCCTAAAATCATTCCTTTGGGAAATAACATAAATTACATTTAATCTGCCTTAACATCTTATCATGATCTGTTAAGTTTGTAGATATATGGTATATATCAGCAATGTTCAACCCATTAATTGCAGAGCAATTGTTGATCTTGTTTATTCCTCTTTACAAATTTAATTAAAACTGAAAACATAATTTATTTGTCATTATTTTGTATTATTTTTTAATTCTCTATAAGTATATTTCTATTGTTTATTTATTTTTCATTAAAATTGTCAAATGGATAATTTTCTTATCATTTAGAAATATACATATGAAAAATTTCCAATATTAACAGATATTGCTAAAAAAATAACGTTGTGTTTTGGATTGTCCTACTTGTCAGAATCTGCTTTTTCAAATATGAATGTCATAAAATCAAGAAATCAAATTACAAATGATCATTTTGAATGGATGATTGTCTGCCATTGGGCACTTCTTCATATCAACCTGACTGAAAATATTGTGAGCTCCAAACAATGCCAAATTTCACATTAACTTTTTTTTAATCAACCAGTATTTACTGTAACTTATAAGTCTGTAATCAATCTGGTGTTTTTTCTAACTTTGGTTTTGCAAAATAGAAAAATAAATATTTTATTCCAATATATTTGCTTTATTTGTTGAATTAAAATAATTAAAAGTGATAAATAAATTTTTAAATACACAAATAAAGTTTTAGTTTCTTTAAAGTTTTTAGGAGAATGAGTCTTCCGGAGTGAATGAGCACATTTAACTGTATAGTTGTACATAATTAAATATCAGGTTGGGGCAGGCTCCTTGGGTTGGGGAATGTAATCTATATAAGAAAGTAGATTGCTGAATAACTTAGTATAGAAAAGTACCTCTCATAACAAAAAAGGTTGAATGCCACTGTTATATGTTATTTATTCTTATTCTTGTCTTCCTATATTCCAGATTTGATTTAAAGATTTAATTAATAGTCTTGTGATTCTTATATAACTAAAAATCTTGTGTTGTATATATATATATATATATATATATATATTTCTTTAACATATGATAGATGATATCCAAAGTATTTAAATGTGTTGATCTGTTCAATAATGATGTTATCTATGCAGATTTTATATCTAACAGGTCTGGTTCTCTAAAAGCCATAACTTTGATTTTGGATGTAGATTTCTTAATCAAATTTTTTTAATATTATATTTAGTGAGAAGATAGCTTTCTGTAGTATGGTTTCATTATCTGCTATTATAACTTGGGCATCAGTGAAAAGAAAAGTATCAATATTTGTTTTTGTCATTTATTTGGATTCTAGCTTTATAAGTTTTTCACCAGTCTCAAATAATATGATTGGTATAAATATTGAGTAAAAGTGGTGAAAGTCTGCAGCCTTGATGGATTCCCAAATTTATTTTTTGTGGCTGTTGTATTAGAGTCCATCTTAATTTCAATTCTATTATTTTTATATATTTTATAGATGCATGTATAATTTGATTATGGATATTATCTTTTTTGAGTATTGCTAAAAAATTTTTATTATGATACGAAGCTGTTTAATAGTGAATTATTATTCTATATGTAATATATGGAAGAAGAATTTTATAATGAATCTTTTTCTAAGTTGGTGATAGAATTGCCCTATTGTTTCCTGTATCTTTTGTGAGTTTCTCTGTTTGCAAATAGTTCATTTTCATTTATATTCTATTTTATCTGCTATTTTTCTGGTAGTTATTCATTTCTTATAGGTTTCCTTTTTTTCTTGAATTATTCTGTTTATATCTGGATTCTATAAGCAGAGTTCCTTTTTTTTGCCTCCATTGTTTTTTCGTACCTATTATATTTTTTTCTGAATTTTCTAGTATTTACAGTGGTTGCTCCAATCTATTTCCTCCATCTTATAATTTGCTACGTTTTTGTCTATTGCTTCCTTGTATTTTTTCCTTATATCAGGATCATTTAAAAAGCTTACTCTATATTTGGTTTTAATAGTTTGCTTTGGCAGTTTGGTTGTAGCCAACTGATGGGAGTCTTAAAGTAGTTATACATAGTGATCAGATTCAATTTCAAAGCTTCTGAAGACTCTCAAGAATATATTTCTAACTTAATTACTTGTTATTTTGTATAAATTTATGATGGATTTAATTTATTTTTCTGGTCAAGTATATTTATGTGCATCTTTATGTTTTTATACAAACATAATGATAGATTCCATTATGTTTGTATAAAGACATGTTTGAACTTTGTATTCATAATTCTGAGAGATGTTATAGATGTTTTTTTTGATGGGTTGTAACTTTTGTATCTTGCCTGTGAATACAACTAAGCAAGAATTGAATGATTTCATTTGTGTTTTATTATCATTCACTTACACCATAACTGCTTGTTTGCTTATGCATATTTGCTTATGATCATCAAGTGTAAATCCATCTTTAGATGATATAATCTGTTAATAGATTCAGGTATTTGATAGTCATCTAGCAGAATTTCATCGATTAAACTTGATATTTCCTGTTACACACTGCTAAGTTTACCTACCAAAAATATGGTATTATTGAAGATTTATTTCATTTACATAAATTTACTTTTTCATTTTCCAGTAGGAGTAAACAATAATTCCTTCAATAGATTAAAAAATTTTATTTTCTAATATTCATTGCTGAAACAAAGATACATCTTTTATGATCTCTTGTGATGTCTTTGTAATGTAATATATGATGCAAAATATAATAATTTGTATAAGAAAATCATATGCTAGATAATCAAATATTTTTCAGTAAATAAAAAATTAAATCTAAATTTACTTTACTAAAATTAATTTATTTGATTTTAAGAATTTCAGTTTAATATTTAAAAAAATAGTTTAACATTTATTGAATGAACTATATTACAGACATGTATACATTTGATGTTTCTGAAGAGGAAGCAAGAGAAACATACAATCAAGTATGCAAAGCATATGAAAATATATTTACTAAATTAGGAATTGCACCCATTAAAGGTAATTTTAATAAAATTAATGATTATTTTAAAAAGTTATTTAACTTGTGTCGGATAGTGATGATAGTACCTAGCTAACTTAAAAATATTTTGCAGCATATATAGTGATGCTGACTTTTAACTTTTGCCAAGGAGGCAAATTCATTACTAAAACCAAGCCCAAATAGAGAGATCCATCAAGATAGTTTGACCTGGGCCTTGGAATCAAAAAGGCTCTCAAAATTTAATTTTATGTAAATAAACATGATATGAAAATGATTGAAAAAGTTTTGATGAAAGTAACTGCCCAGACCTTTTTCACTCTTCTCAGGCCTTGATTATTAATATCGAAATGTTTACATATTTTTTAAGGAAAAATTACATAGAAATGAATGGTCAATTTCATAAGGATTGCAATGAAAGAAAATTTGACAATTTTATGTAAACAAAAAGTACATGTTATCCTTGACTTATGCAAATAATTAGGATTAATGGTTTTTACATAACCCAGATTTTGTGAAAATTGGAAAAATAATTTTGCAGAAATTCTGAAGCAAAAACTACTAATGTTAGTGGTCCACTGTGTTTATACCTATACCATATTATGGTATAGTATTGTTTTCTGACTGAAAGGAAAACAATGAAGCATGAAACAATATTATACCAGTAATATGATAGTTAATATCAACAAACAATACACAAAATAAAAATAAATCATGTGTAATATGTACTCTTAAATGTTGTAAACTATCATGATCAGATTTATAGCTTACAAACACAATAAACTGTCTACTTATACTCTCTCAGTAAACTCTATGTTTATACTCTATATCTCGAAAAAAAAATTGAAAACTTTTTACATAAAGTTTGATTTACAGAAATCAAATATACATAATGCCTGTATATACAGAGTGTTATTTTGATTGGTTTTTATTAAAAAATTAATGATAGAAATCAATTTTAGATTATGCTAATTTCTTGCCCCATAAGTTCAATAATTTAAATAAAAATGATTGTTTTTGAAAGTTTCTGATATGACAAAACAAATGGAAACTGTTTATAAGTCTGTTTGCTGAACAAATCATGAGAAAAATAGTAATAAAATATGAATTGGCCAAATGACCATATGCTAAACTTCCATTTGAGAGACCAGGGTTTATTTCAGATTCTAAATTTTTAGGAGGGATCGGGTATCAGCTTGAGTCACTCTTCAACTTTTTGAATCTATCATATGTTCAGGGAGTATATCATAGGTTCAGAAATGGTAGCTGCCATATTATCCAGTGTAACATTCAACAGTATAATTGAATTAACAAACCAACAAATTATAAAATATGGATAATAGATAGTATTGAGAAAAAAATATTTTGAATTGGTTTATAAATGTATGGAAAAAACTAAGTTTAAAGAAAAAATAATTTTTTCATTTATTCAGGCAAGTAAGTGATCTGAACAATAATTATGAGAAATATTTATTTACTTAATACACTTATTTAAATGAACTAATTAAATTAATTAGTAACTATCAATAGTTTATATTAATTTTAATTTTTTAATGAATTTAAAATGTCAAGCTCAAAATATGTGTAAAAATTTTTTCTACCTATTTTGAACTTGAAACTTTTAAGTTTGTTTATTTTTTAAAATAATGTTTTTATTTTGTACTATTTTCTTAATAATTTCTTTTAATTATCTTTGACATTACTTTAAATCAAAAATTAAACATTCAATATAACCACTATGAAATGTTAACATTTAACTGTCAATAATGTTCAATAACAGATAAGCAATACACTAGTTTATCATAGAAATGTTTTTGCACATTATTCAACATCCAAACTATAAATATATATATAGTTTGGATGTTGAATAATGTGTTTTTCCCATATTCAAATATATATATTTGAATATGGGAAAAAAATGTTGTTATAACTTTGATAATTGTTTAAATAAAAGCAAGAATTTTGCAATTATAGAATTAATATAGTTTTATATATAGGTCAAACTTGGTTTATGAGACTCCAGTTTTATGAGCAAATATTATTTATACTAAAATTCAATTTACAAGCTTAATCCCAATTTTATAAGACATTTATAATTAACAGAAGTTTTAAAAGTTGATTAAAGCATGCTTTTTTAATGTGGAGAAATAAAACTGTTACCAATATCATTATCTGTCCTGTTTTATGCCACCAGGATCTTCATATATACAGGGTGGAAGAAAAGTCTGTACCCCTCCAAATAATTTAATAATTATCATAGATTATCATAGACTAATACTAATAATACATATAATACATTACGTTCTAAACACTTATAGTTTATAAGTGTTTAGTACGTAATGTATTATATGTATTATTAGTATTAGTTAAATTCACTGCATTTTAACCTCCTTGTTACTTTGTTTGCTGTTGATTTTTTATTTTTGTTTAGTTTTGTTTTTTAAAAAAAATTGCTCTTGTTATCATAGCAACATAACAATGATTTTAGAATGTAATATTCTTTTTTTGTTCGAAGCTTTTGTGTTTTACCTGAGGATGATGCAATAAGCATCGAAAACGTTAGTAATAAAGTAAGATTTGATTTTGCACCTGCTGTATAGTGCTTGTTTGATGATACACTGTTAAAGTAATGACAAAGCAGTTCTAGTAACACTATGAATGTGTGACTACATTTTTTAGGACACCTTTTATTATAAACAACTGGAATTTTTAAAGTTTTTTTTGGAAATTATTGAATATTTGTCAACAACTGATTAGTATTTGTCCAATTTGATAATGAGGACATGCCATAATATCCACTTTGGTTTCTAAAAAAAATGGACACATTGACAAAAAAATTTTTTCTCAAAATCAACAACAAAAATTATAATCATTACACATTAAGCATTTTCCCCATTACTAGGATGTCCAAATGAGCTTCAAATATCCATCATAAAAATATTATTGAATTCCCAAGTTTGAAAGTTTTTCAAATGGGAAGTACCAAAAAAATTTTAAATATTGAATATTAATTGCAATAAATAAATGCTAAATATTCATAAAAAGTCATTTCAAATCATGTATGTAGCTATACAATACGACTGGATTTGGAGCAAAAATTTCATCTGCTACAATATCAGAAAAATCAAAATATTGAGTTTTACTTAATTTTATTGTAATCAAATTGTATTGTTAAGAATAGAACATCTAAATTTTATATTATGTCTATGGGAAATAGAGTCTTGTTTTATGAGTTCTTGCTTTACAAGCACATATCAGAAATTAATTAATTTGTAAAGTCATGAATTGCCTGTATATAAATATTTAGTTTATCATTCATTAGCTGATTCTCTATTATAGTGTGCTATTGATTGAATGGAGATGAAACTAAGCCAAACCAATATGACAAGAAGTTGAATATGTTAGAATGGTGGTATTAAGATTATGAAAATAATTTTAGAGGACATTGCTAGAATGCTTGTTGAATGATATCGTTGTGCCACAAAATTTCAAAATGACAGTTACATAGAAATAACTGTTAAGCATAATAGAGATATACCTCATTTTCATCTTGTTTTTGAACTTTTTAAAGCCACTGAAAGGAGAATTTTTAGGTAAACTGTGAATAGAAGACTTAATGAACTAGTTCTTTTTGCTTAGAGACCAGTAGTCTGTATCTTATTGTCTTCAATTCAGAAAAGGATGCATTTGAATTGATGATCTCACTTAACATGTGGAGTAAAGTTCTATTCATAGATGAGTTTCAGATACAGTGCAATTTAATTCTAGAAGGATTTTTATTTGGAGAAACTATAGCACAAGATATTAACTATATTTTCTCCAGATAAAAGTCCTTCTGGAATCAGATTGAATCTGAACTCATCTATGAATGGAACTTTACTCCACATGTTAAGTGTCCCAAGTGAGAACACCAATTCAAATGCATCCTCTTCTGAATTGGTGACAATAAGATATAGACTACTGATCTCTTAGCAAAAAAACATCAAATGTTAAAGAAATCGATTATTTTAGAGATGGAAATCTATTGATATGGGCAGGAATCACTATCAATGATTACATAGATCTTCATATTTTTGAAAGAGGTACTTTGAATGGACAGTGTTATAGAGATGAAATCCTTAAGCCATATGCTCTTCTAGTATACCTCCTGTAGTGAATCAGAATTCATACTGGTGAATGATAATGCCTGCTTACATAAGTGTCATCATGTTGACTAATATTTTGGTGAATGGAGAATTGATTAAATGGATTGATACCCAAATCTCCTGACTTAAATCTGATTGAACATACATGAGATACTCTTGGAAGATGGATTTCTGCTCTCATTCCTTCTCCTAGTAGTCTTGTTGAACTTAAGACCACCTTTTTGTGTGATTGCCAGTATACCTTCAGAATTTTTTGACAACCTTGTGGCCTCTATGAGATGCTGTGAGACCTCATTGTAGTCTGAAATGATCATATTCTTTATTAATATTCATTGTCATGATTTGTCCTAGATTATTATTTTGATCATTTTCACCATTTTGAAATTAATTCCTAATTTTTTTTTTAAATAAATTAAAATCTTTTCTTTCAATTCTACTTGCTGTTGTATAAACAATAAAGAAAATAGCACTATTAGCAAGCAATAAAGTTCAAACATTTATTCTATATAACATTTTCGGACCGCTAATGGTCCCTCTTCAGTATACATTACACTTAAGGAAACATATATAACATTCATAACGTGGATAACAGTTTAGAACAGTAATGTAGAAGAATGTTATATAAGTGTATGTATACTGAAGAGGGACCATTAGCGGTCCGAAAACATTATATAGAATAAATGTTTGAACTTTATTGCTTGCTAATAGTGTTATTTTCTTTATGGTTAAAATCTTTTAAACACAAGATTAATAGCACTAAGACAGGTGCTATTAAGCTTGTGTTTATTACAATTTGGCAGTGTATTTATGAATAAGTTTAAAATCTTTTAATTTATATGCATATATTTGGGTAAAATAATAGTGTTCAAGCTCGTGAAATTTCAATAAATTTCATTTAAAATTTTCTTTTTTTTTTTTTTTTGTTAAATTACAAATAAAAAATGTTCATAACTTTATTTGCCATTCAGTATTTGTTGTTAAAACTAGATATTTTTACTTTATAGGATGTTAAAATCAAAATATTATACTTTAAAAGAGAAATTAAAGAATTACATGACCAACCAAAAAATCAAGAAAAGGAATACAAAACAGGTAGAAAACATTGCATTTTACAAAATATCAGGAGAAAAAGCTGATAAAATATAAATTTTTACTCCTATGCAGGGTGTAAATGAATAACATTTCATAAATTTAAAAAATTGTAAAGAGATTTAGTGAGCATTTTTTTTTTTAATTAAGGAACACATGGTCAGAAATGCAAAGTGATGACGCCACAGCCTTAATAGAATTAGGAATTATGTCATTCTTAATCATTGGAAATAAAAAAGATATAATAATGTAAGCATGGGAAACTTTATTTTTTTTTACATTAGCAAATGTTCGAATTGATGTCTACTGACTTCATTACACAGTGTGCAACAACAAACCATGTTTTGTCTTACCTGCTGGAAGATTTCACACTCATCTCTGATGCTGTAAAACACTAAAGATGTATTCAGAAAGTTCAACCACTGTTTCCTCCAGTGTTTCATAGACAATACTCTTCGTGTATCCCCTATCTTCTTCTCTATCACAAAGATGGGAAATCAGATAAATCGTAGCACTGTGGAGCTGCCATTTTGCATTTCCAGTCTTGAGTTCCTTAATGAAAAATGTCCACTATACCACTCTGCAATTCTTTAAACATCATTCATTTTACACTCTGTGTGTCACAATAAGTACTTACAAATCAATCTTATTATTGTATCACATTTTATGTTAAAAATCAATTAATAAAGACTATTTATAAAATGAAATTGGAAAAAAATTTGAGACTGAATATTGTGGTTCCTAATACATCTTAAGAATAGCATTATTATTAAAGGTTATTATTTAAGATCTAAAGAAGTAGATATACACATTTATAATATAGAATCATATAAATTTCAGTTAATTAGAAATTAACTGAAATTTATATGTTCTCGTTTTATAACTGAATATGTTAGCAATGTTAAATAGTTGATGAACCGATGGTTCAAATACAAGTATAAGTTCATAATTTTTCATAATATATCCGACCAGTAAACATTAGTACACTTTTATCGAACCATTTTTAATATATTTACTTAAATAAACAAATTAAATCTTACTGCTCTAGGAGGTAGATCATTAAATTATAATCCAAATACAGTGCCCGCAGAATAGGTTTGGACAGAAGTGATATTTATAAAATCACTTCTGTCCGAACCTTTTTGATTTTATTAACCGGCTGATTTTAAAAAACGGCGATCTAAAATTTT
>WUQG02046507.1:0-10465 GCA_011317285.2 Androctonus mauritanicus
GAATGAGTTATTAACAGTGAATTTTTTGCATTTCTTATGGTTATAGGGACCTCATATACAGTATATAAATATATATATTGTGACATATTCATTTTTAAAATTAAAATCAGAATGTACACGGCGATTTCGAAACTTTATTTGCTGTTTTTTCATATCACTTCATATCATTATTTATTTATTTTTTAATAACTTCTTAGCCATTTCTTCCTAAGTACTTCAACTGTCCTTTCGTTCTTTTATTTTTCTCTTTCATGGATCTATGTTCTTTTGAAGCTTATTCAGACCAAGTTAATGGCCATTTAGACTTCCTCAACGTGAATAGGAGTTCACTTTTTGAATAATAAAAATTACACATCACAGGGGGCATCAGGATTTTAGAAATGCCTAGGTAGGGCATGACCAGAAAAAGGTTGGGAATCACTACCATAACTACATACTGTGCGTGTAGATTTTCTATTTTATCTAATAATTTTTTTTATTTATTAGGTATAATTTTTCAGTTTCAGATCCAATTTATGAAATATAAGAGGAAACAGAGTGACAACCACTTAGTTTACAGAATGTGCATATTTAGGAGAACATACGATGATGCAGAGTAATTAGCTGAATTTGGGTAGAAATTATTAAAGTTCAACAATTTTAATAAAGAAATTAATTATTGTAGTATAAAATAATAGGTGTGCATTATTAATAGCATAAATGGCTTTAATGTTTTTTATGTTGTTTAAAAATTCTACTTATAACAACAATTAATAGGAAGCAAAAATGATTTCTTACTAAATTTTTCAAACAGCAAACGAATTAAAATACAAACGAGTAGACTTGATTATATATAGAAAAAATATGTCGTTAATGCTAGTCACACTTTAATAGCAACACTGGGATGACACTTTAATAGCCGGTAACTTTTTGTAATACTTCTATAGTACTATAATCAAGAATTAACTAACGTTATTATTGTTATTATTTCGTATATAGTAATCATTTGAAGTTATTCTTATGTGTAAAAGGGGATTATACTTGTTTAAAGACAGGAATTAATTTTATTTAGCCCGGTCTCATAAAAAAATTGCATAGTATAAAACATATTTTTTTTTAATCAAATAATTATGAACTTTTATTGTAGTATTTCAAATTTGAAATACTACACCACAATAAAAAAATTTCTCTTCTGTGAAAAAATTTAATAAATTAAAGTCTTTTTGCTGTAAAAATAAACATTTTTATATGCTGAATATTTTAGTTATGGAAGTCTTCAATAAAATATCTTTATGGAATAATTTCAACTTTAATATGTTACAAAATATTTTCTACATTTTGAAACGATAAAAAGCTATTTTTGAGTTTCAGAATTAATTATCACTTTAATTAAAATTTTTTTTATTATTGAAAATATTACTTATCTTTCTCTTTTTAAAAAATAAATTATAATGACAGTTAATTAAGATTAATTAATAAAAAAAATATTTGTATAGAATTAATACGTAAAGAGAAATAAAAAAATACGGTACGTTTTCACGCAGCATCGCTTTAAAATATTCATTAAAAGTAGAATATTTATTTATTTATTTAAATAAATAAATATTGTACTTTTAATGAATTTTAAATCCTTAGTAATCTTATATTAACGGATTTTAATAATAATCTTGCTTTAATGAATTTTTTTTGTAAACGAAATATTTATTAAAATCCATTAAAAAAATATCATATTTTGTATCTGATATATTATTAATTATAAAAATGATATTGTGTAGGAAAGGTAACTAAATCAAATTGCATTTATTACAATATTAAGAAAAAATACTGTACAGTAATACCCTGGAGTTAAATAATAGGTGGGATCGAGAAGCATAACCTAAGTCGGGATATCTATAGATTCCCAAATCTGATTTCAGCTACATATGTATTAGGTTCTTAATTGGGTTTTTATTAACAAGAAAACAATAAATTATAAAAGTTTATAATACAGTAGAACCCCGTTTGCACGTTTTTCACTTCTACGTTTTTCGCACTTGTACGTTGTGTTTTGTACACTCTTTCGATTTTGCATGTAAAATTATTCCACTTGCACGTTTTCTATTTATACTTTTTCGCATTTGTACGCTATTATTTTTATTCCCCAGAGTCGTTTCGTCGCACTTATACATAAAATCTAAGAAATCTTGGCCAAACTTTTTCGATAAAGGAACAATTTGTTATACTGTACACTACATTATCTTACCAAATACAAAGTAGAATGAATACAAAAATAAAACCAAAACTTATCCTGAGAGTCTTTCTACTGACTCCGACTCCCTCTTTCGCATTTGTATTTGCCCATCATTAATTAAATTTCTTAATTTTAAGGTATAATGTATTTTTTCAACATTTAAAGTTAAAATAAAAAGTTTAATTTTAACATTAATCTCACTTATACATAATTTTTATCAACCCTCTTCAAAAATGTATAAATGGCATTCTATTGTATATATTTTAAATATATAGTGTTTATAGATAATTCAGAGCACACAAATTGTATTCAAATCTTATATATTAAATTTTTAAACCATTAGTATAACTGAAAAGGGATTTTAAGGCCTGAAAGTATTGATGAATAATTATGCAAATTTTAATAAATTAATTTTATTTACTTAAAAATTAAGGAATACTTTAATGAATATTTCTTCTTAAAATTTAGAAATTAAGAAATTTTGATATTGGAATATACCATGCAGATTATAAAAACTTTTTTTTGGTCAGCTAAAAACAAAATCAGAAATCCATTTTGAAAATATATATTATTTCACAATATACAAAATATTTTGGTCACACAAAATTAAAAATTAATCCAATTTTTTTTTATGTAGATAAAAATTGAACATTGCATCTATTAAAATATTAAATTTTCAAGGAATATCAAGTTCAAAAATTCAATACACAATTTGTTTTATTTTTTCTCACATGAAATAAAATAATTTTATGAGAATTTGGATCTTTTTTTTTTTAAATAAAGCAGCTATAATCAATATCTGTAGAAAATAATTGTTACGAAAATTACAGTTGATAAAAAATTTAAAATTAGAAATCTTTTTTATAAATTAAAAACACTAAAAATCAGAATTATTAAATTTTTAAAAAATCCTGTATTAAAATTTTTAAATTGTAAACATTACAAAAGCAGACTTTGAATGTGAAGAAAATAAAATACTGTAACATTATTGTTAATCAAAATAGTTATAGCTAAGTAATTCATTTATTCATTGCTCAAACTGAAGTTTGTTAATAATGATTCTCGTATGCTTAGAAATAATTTCTACCCAAGAATACAAGATAATTTTTTTTATTTGTGTATTGGTGGTGCATGTTTAAATGAGAAAGTGAACAAATGAAAAAAAATTTAATTCATATTTCAACCTAGAGATAAATATTACCTTATGCCTGAGGGATGACATGGTAGGAGCTGTAACAGATTTAGCATTTATTAAACCCATATGTTGATGCAATCCTCTTTCCTGAAAACAGTTGTGTGGCCCATTGACTATCGCATGATGATTGCGAGGTATATTCATTGCAGACACCATTGGAGAATTTGAATGATCTGGTGCTCCTATATATAAATAATTTTTTATTTTATATTCAACTCTTTGTAAACTTATGATAACAATGTTAATATGATGTTATGGCATAATTTAAATTAATTTTATATTACATTGCATAATAGAATCTTACCAAATACAATAATTATGTTTTGGAAAAACAGTTTTATTACAAAATTTAATAAACTATACATTAAACAATCATTCTTCATAAATTTGTTTCTTTACAAAATTAATAGTATCCCTTGATTTACAAAGATAGCTAAGACTTTAAAAACTGTTAAATGAAAATTTTTAAAGTCATTCATTTTTAATTAATTTTGATAAAAATTTCTGATTCAGTTCTTTGATTCCAAAAAGTCACTTCTATTTTGTCTAATGATGTTAAAGCATTCCAAAATTGATTATTACCTGTTTACTCTCTTCTTTGTTATTTGATTTTGAGCTATTAAAGGCCAAAAAGTTTTGGAATTTAAGTTTAATGCAGCAATAAATATACAAATCATTGTGACTTTATTTTTTTAGAAATTATAAAATTTTCTTCACAAAGTCAAATTAATCCATAACTCTTAAAAGCTTTGATTTTTATAGGAGTTACAAAAATAAATTTTTTGGAAGTTAGCACTGATTTTTTTTAAAAAAATTATTGATATACTGTTCCAAGAAAAATCTAAGATGAAGACATCCATAATATTGATCATCCAGATAATCAATATTAGGAATTTAGTGTAGGAAAGCCAACTTGACCTCAAATAAACAGGTTATCTCATTTTGTGAATTTAAATCAAATATTGTTTAAAATTCGCTATAATTTATTGTATAGTAGTCTTATTAATTTCTACTAGTTTTACTTAAATTATTACGTACAACATATTGGCATATATCAATTATAAAAATTATATAAAATAACGATTTTATTTGATGAATGAATAGACTGAACTTTAATATGAAGTATAATAAGGATCAATCATTATACTTCACTATAATATGTAAACAGAAATGGAATCTATAAAACAAACTAAACTAAAAACTAAACTATACAAAACTAAAGTAAATCAACAGAATTAATATTAAATATCCAAAAAACCAAAATCATATATAATGATTTCATAAAAGATAAAGCTCACAAATTTTTACTAACAAAACAATTAGAAATTACTAACAAATTTAAAATATCTTTAACAAATAATAAACAAATATTTTTCAGAAATAAATTCAACAATAGAAGAGAAAGCATGGAGACAAAATAGTAAAAATATTAAAAAGTAATATTCCAATGTCTTGAAGCTATTTAACCAATGCATAATTGTGTTTGGATCAGAAATCTGGACACTAACAAAAAACCTAAATAGGCAATACTAATAGTGAATGGAAAGACTGATGTTCTGAGAGATAGGAATTAGTAGTATTTGGATTAGGAAACAAAGATTATAGATATAGTCAGATTTAAACAAAGCAAATGGTCTTAGGTAGGATACTTTGTAAAAACCAATGATTGGAGGGAAAAAGCTGACGAAATGGACTCCAATGGAAAATAAAAGAAAGAGAGAGAGAATCCAAAGAAAAGATACAGGATAAAATAGAAGAAATGACAGTACTACAATGGATGAGAACAACAGGAGCAATAAGGTGGCAAGAAATCAAGGAAACTTATAATCCTGCAGTGAGTGCAGGAAAGCTGATTAAATATTGAATGTATAAAAATTTTCCTATGGAACTATATTTACATATTTTTTTATGTATATTATTTTAACGTCTTAAATTAATTTTTAAAGTTAAATATGATAATTACAGTTTAAATCTATTACTTATAATTCTGAAATATTACCTCCACCAAATAAACGTTCACAGCTACCAAATGGGGGCCTTGGCACAGTAGTACAATTGTTAAGATGATTTGTTGTAAATCCTGGAGGTGGTGGTGCTATCCTTTTTTGAGAAATCTGCGATTCCATATAATGATTTGTAAATGTATTATTCGTTCGGCTAACAGGTACATTCATTTGTTTTAAGGATATTCTATTGTGTGTGGCACTTAAATTATTTTCTGTCCTCTGGACTGCTTCTTTTTCTAATAAATCTGCCAATCCTTTAGAAGATTCATCCCATGGATCAAATCCTAAAAAATATTATTGATTAAATATAATTATATTTTTAATGTATTAATTTAGATCTGCCCCGATATTAAATAAATATATTATATAGGAGAGATCAAGGCTAGAAATAAAATAGGTTGGTTGTAATGCAGTATTCATTTCCTCAAACATTTTGAAGTTATGCAGAAAGATATCTAGTAAAAGCTATCATCTGATTATGTTTTTCTCAATTAGCTAATGCAAACAGAACATGACTGAATAAATAAAAAATTTTTAAGGAGGACAGATAAAAACAGATTACTAAATAATTTATAATTTTTGAACCAATTATTCTTTTGTAGCAGTCATGTATTAGCTTACAGGATAGTGGTATAAACTAATTTATCCTTGCAGTTATATGTTAAGTCTGATATCATGTGTTATCAGATAAAGAAAAATATTGTGTATAATGAAGACTAATAGTCATAGTGGGGAAAATGGATCCAATGCACTGTATATAACAAATTAAGTCATAGAAAGCATAACTGTAATTCTTCTACATTTATCACAAATGTGATTATGATTCAGTAGAGGCTAAAGGTATATATATCAAAAATATGGTCTGGGAATAGAAGACAAGTGAGAAATAAGTGGTATGAGTTTGTTAACAAAAGAGAATGAAATGCATGTCAGATCACAAGTGTATGAGTGATAGAATGATGTGAAGGAGAATGAAGGGACTGCAGAAGGTGTTTCTAGTTACTGCATAATAATGTTTTATAGACAGTATGATTGAAGAAAAAAATTTTGACATTAATTATATGATGGGTTGAACAAATGAATGTGATAGAGGGTTTGAATAGCAAAAATGGTGGAGAATTGGTTGAGAAATATGGTGACCCTTGGGTGAACAACAACAACACTGCTAGAGATCTGGCTGAATGAGGGCTGTCTCAAAAGTCATTCTTTAAACAGAGCACACTAATGTCAACTATTAATACATTTGGGAGTCACAAAAAATTTGAGATGGTAGGTTATTTGATTATGTGAAATGAGAAGTAACAGGGAAAAATCACGAACAGAAGAGTGAGGAAAGATTCAAAGGTTGGCTCAGATTATCATCTGGTTTCTGCTCTATTGATTTTGAAACAGGCAACTTTGCAAATTATTTTGGTTTCTGAAACATGTGTTGTTTTGTCTTAAATATTTCATATTACTTTTCAGATAAGATTTGTTATTGTATAAAAGTTTAAATTTAAAATGTAATTTAAATATCTATCTAACATCTTAAAAAATTATGAAATCACTGGTAAATAATTTTATTTTTTGTTTATAAAAGATAGTCAAAAATATAACATCATGATGATATTTAAGATTTTTTCTTTGCTTGGACAAGCTTCGACATATCTATCTCAGAATGCTAAAATAAAATTCTTACCCAATTCATCATCTGGAGATTTTGGAGAAACATTTAATCCGAATGTTGACCAATCTGTACAATTATTCATAATATTGTTATCTGTGTTATTAGAGAATTTATTAGAAAAAATTCTTGAATCATTATCTTGCCAATCTATAGAAAAAAAAAAAAAAAAATTGAAAAATTTATAAGATCATTAAATTCGAAAATATACAAAAATCAATTATTCGGTATAAGCAATTTATTAATTATATAATACACTAATTTTAAGTATTCAATTTTATTAGAATTAAGATATTTAATATATTTAAAACAATAAAAAAAAGTTTAATAATGATCAAAATAATAATAATTTGATTAAAGATTACATTTTCATAGCATTAAGTGAAATTTTTAAGTTAAATAAAATCTAACTTCTAACAGACTTATTCACTGCTAAATATTTCAAAAACATTTTCATCAAAGCATTGTATTTAATATGGAAGTCTAAATAATTAACAGTTCGTACCTCTCTTTCAATGATACGAAAGCATATCAAATTAAGCTAGTAAAAATATTAAATCCATGTTCAATAAGATTATAAAACACAAATTTTATTAAAATTCTGTTATAATCAGCCAGGTAAATCACTAATAGATTAACAATGATTGGAATTCATTTGACAAACTGCATGTCTTTATATGAATGAAGAAATAACAATTTCATGAAAAATGCATATCAAAACGAAATGACAATTGCTCTACAAAATCATATGATCAAGATGAAATCATTTTTTTTTACTTAGAATGCTGTTCATATTTGGCATAAAATAGAGGATAAACAGTAACTTTCACATAACACAGTAGTTATGTTCTATAAAATCTTTTGTAGTGAGAAATCATATTATATGGAATTACGATATATTACAAATTCTAAATCATGTTAGAGGAAAACCGCATTCTATAAATACTGTGTTGTGTGAGAGTTGCCTATATTTTACATTTCATGAATATTAGTAATGGCATTGTTTATTCCCTTAGAAATACTTTTATTACAGACAGAATAATTCTGTTTTCTTTAATCAGAGAAAACTGTTATTGATCAAATTTCTACAATAAAAATATACAATTAACACAGCCTATTTATTGTAAAATCTTATACTATAAGTTAAATAAAAGCTAACAGTTTATCTTACTTATTTGGCTGATAGTTTTACGGCAAGAAATCTTGCATTATGAACCTTAAATAATTATACGCATTAGAGCAAATCCAAATGTCTGGTTTTCTAACAAAGTTATCCTTTACAGAAACACTTAAAAAAGAAAAAAGGTTTACGATGAGGAAGAACTTTCATAACTTACTTACAGTGTGGTCCCATCTATAGCAACTAAAATTTTTAACATGCGAAAAATTGTATATGGTTATTCATATTTGACGATTCACAAACAGCAAATTATATTTGATTCAATAAAGAAATTATTAAAAGAAAATACATTTATATTTATAAGAAAAATAATATATTTAGTATAAATATTGATTACTTTTCTAAAAAGTATATACATATGCTGTTCTAAGGTGTTATATAGAATGTCTAACAATCAAATTAATTAAAAGTGCTAGTTACAAGAATGAATATTCATAATTATAAGAATAATTATGAATAATTATGAATAATTATTGTAACCTGAATTTTTAAATTTACGTAATAAATTTAAAAATTCAGGTTACAATAATGATCATAGAAATGTCCTGGTAATATTAAAAAATTCACAAAGAAAAATAGAATTTCAAGTAAGTTTTCATAAAATCATTTTTCTAACCATTTCCATCAATTTAGTATTTTTAAAAATCCTTTTTAAGAACACGTTTCTTTTCTTATTTTAACAAAGTATAATATTAAACTAAATAAATATGCTTGTATGTAAATTACGAAATAAAACATTTTCAAAATGCAATAATTTAACTGATACCTGAACACCGTAGGATCAGAGTTGATTTTATGCTTAGATTTACTAATTTGCAGTTGTGTACTTGATCATATAAAATCTTCAAAATATCAGGAACAAGTAAATACTAAAAAGATTTATATTGTCAAAAGTATCATTTAAGAAGGTAATACTGATCAGAATCATCTTGTACTTAATGAATACAAACTCAGCACAATTTGCAGTTGAAACAAACACAAACTTTATTAGCTAAGGTTTTCAACAGTACTAACTGTCATCATCAGGCTTACACTATTAATCAAAAGCGTTAAACCAAAAAGAACAAAAGATTCTTTTGTTCTTTTTGGTTTAATGCTTTTGATTTGAAATTGTTCGAATTGTTTCGAAAATTTAATATCTACAGATTGTGAGAGAAAAAAAAACTGATTGGGATATTCAAGCAATAAGAAAAACCTGACAGAGGGCATCTATGTATATCCATAATGCTCATAAAGGGCTGAAATGAGACAGGAAACCATTGTTCTTGAGTATGGCTCCATGCTGAACTGTGATGGCAAAAGACATGTTGCGCCTGTGGTTCGAATACCACCACCATAAAACCCAAATTGCATAAATCTGCATAATACTGCTCTTTGCTGCTTCAATAATATCCCACAGTGTACAAAGATGCCCTTTGTCGAATTCATCATCATCTTATTGCTTGAATAGCCCAATCGGCAGTACATGTGACGACATTTTTTTTGTGATATCTCACAATCTGTAAATGATATTAAAAAACTTTGTTTTGAAAGTTGTTTTTCATAGTTCTATCCAATTATGCCCAAATCGGCATACATTTTCATTAGAGATTTCAAAGTCGATCCCTTGTACTCCTACTTCTAGTGGGCCCAAAAGTTAATATTATCACAATAAAATTTACATTTTTATTGTGATCATTTGATTCTCTGGATATGCTTTGGTAATTATAATTTTTATCTCATTGCGTTTCCGAGAAAAAATTAGGTGGTAAAAACTGATACACACTAGTAGTAATAGGCCTCTCTTAGCCCATCAATTTGATTTTTCCCATATCATGGGAGGTGATTGAATGCTTACTATAATGCTAGTACTGTATTATATAGCCACACTAAATTTTTTAAAATGTGTACAGATATTAAATCATAAAGTTGGGAATTTTGTTGTTAGAGTTGCACTTAAAGAACTCAAAGCAGGAATTCATTTCAATATAGATAATGTTAAAAAAAGGAGTTCTATTTTCAACAATGAAATTTGATCATATTACACTTGACATAATACATAATAATAAATACAATAGTTTATATACACAAATCATTGATTATAAAAAAATGAAACATACCTTTCAAAGCTAACAAACTATAATAATAAATTGTTATTATAGTTTCAGAACTACTTTGCTTTATATACAACACAAAAACAAGCTCTATAAGCAAAGAAAAAACTTTTTTACTA
>WUQG02046518.1:0-11862 GCA_011317285.2 Androctonus mauritanicus
TATACTCTTGTATAGATTATTGTATAGTTTTGTTAGTCTACTGTGTAGTCTCTTTCCAAATTGTGATGTTGTCTATACGTTGTTATTTCAAAGTTTAATTAATAATAAAATATTTATAATTTAATCAAAAGCATATTCTATTCTTTATACTTTTCTTATGTATGTATGTATGTATATATATATAGCACATTTTGTTCTAATAAGGGCCCCGAAGAATTCTAGTGCCTAGGACCTCGTATGTAATTAATCCGGCACTATATGCGACAATAGCTGGAAGGGTTTAAAATATATTATTAAATTATGATCCCGAAATGTCCTCCCATGGACAATTGTGATCCCAAGTGTCTTATTTACCTGCAGGGCCATGGGAAATCACTATGCAAAGTTCGATCTCAATAGGTTAATTGATGTGCGAGCCTACGTGATATAGACAGATAGAAAATCATCCTAAAAATTTCCCACCCTTGGGGTGATTTTGAAGTAAGATATTCTATTGATAGTTAATTGTGGAATAGTGGAAAATCACTATGCAAAGTTTGATCAGGACAAATCAGTGTGGAACTTAAGCAGAACTGATATAAAAAAAAAAAAAAACCCAAAATGGCCTATCCCAAGGCAATTTTGAATTAAAGTACCTTATGTTACTCTCAGTGTCATAGGAAGTCACTGTGCAAAGTTTATGTCCCAACAGGTTAAACATTATGCTAATCTAAGAGGAACAGATATTGCATTTTATATACCAACATACAGATCTCTTGACAATTTAGTTCAATCATATCAGAAAATGTATAATAATGTCCTAAGTGCTGATCTAAAACAAAATTGATATGCATTGACAAAATATTTCCACAGATTTCAATACCAAAATTTCAAACTTATTCAGTGAAATCAGATATTTTGTATGCATAAATAAGAGATTGTAATAAAACTTATAAATAATATTATAATGGAAATTCAATATATATAATTAAAAATAAATAATGAAATACAAGAATTTGTTTGGCAGGAACTATATCATTCATTTAACACACAAAAATTAAATAAAACACTTTTAGGATAATGTTTTTGGCTTGATTAAGCAATCCTCAGCCTCAAACTTTTTATTTTTATTTGTTAAATAAATGACAAAGTTCATGACAAACAAATGCTTATTTTGTGATATTTATAATTTATATTTGCTTGATTTTTAACTGTTCTGATATAAAATTTACATAAAGATAATAAACAGCATTGATCAGGAGAAAAATTTTACTGTAGAAATGTTTTTGACATACTCATGAAATGTTTCTCAACTACTAAGAAAGACCTTACAAGTAGTAAAATTTGTTTCTGTAATAAAATTTTTATCCTGATCAGTGATATTTATTTTTTATATATAATATAATTCATAAAGTTAATTAAAACTTAAAAAAAAAAACAAAAGTATTACATCAATATTATAAAATAGACTATCATATCAAGAAGTTTATTTTAGAGAATGATAGCATAAATTAGTTAAAACATAAAGTATATTTGATACAACTGCTATAAAGAATTTAAAAAGTTGCTATAGTACAAGAAATAATTTAAAAAAATTAATTCTAAGATTATGCATTTCATGCATTTAATGGCATTTTCATGTTAGGAAATAAGTCAGTAAACTTTATATTTTAAATAATGATAAGAAATTTATTTTAATTAGAGAGATACAAAAATAATAATAATTATGATTCCATGATGATAAAATAACTCTATTGTTACAGAAAAGATATATAAATGCTTATGATATGCTATATTGAAAAAATATATATGGAATGATATATCGGAAGAAATGATAGAATAAAATCTAAAATTAGTATAAAAATCAGTTCTAAAAATAATATTAAAGAAAGCATATGTATCAAATCTTAATTATGATTTTCAAATTTTTCAATCTTTCAATCCAATAATATGAATCAGATGGTTTCGGTAAATTTATGATTTCCTTAATATATTTTGAAATAAGCATCCATATATGATTATTTTCCTGTTCAATTTTTATTAAAAAAATGAACAAAGGATCCATTTCAGTTGTTTAAAAAGAATAAATTGCACATATTAACAAAATAATAATAATAATTTTGCAAAATAATAAAGGAATTATGATGTATTATTAAAGAAAAGGGGATAAATTATAAAAATTAAAAATATTCAAATTACAAAAAACAAAAAGTAAAAATCAACAAAAATATCTCAGCTTATATAAGTGAAATATATACTTTCTCAATTCTAGTATCTTTTATGTGCTAATAAAATAGATATAAAAAAGTTACCATATCATTAATTATAAACTGGTTTTATTTTTTTTAAATTATTGCAAATCTTGTAATACATCCAATTATACAGTACATTAAATATAATGAACAGAAATCTCACAGAAAATGATTTGTAAGCAATGAAATTATGCAAAAATACAAATAGGAGAATGGGAATAAAGCAAGTTTTAAATTACATAAAATATACTTAATAGCTAAAGTTAATAATAATAAAAAATTACATTAAAATCGTAGTTGTTGCATATAGTAAATAAAATGATATGCAAAATAAATCAAGAACAAAAACCTATTGTGGAAATTCTTTATTTAAGGGATATATTAACATGGAAATGACTAGACTGAAGAGGCATATTGTCAAAATTCATATCTAGAATACCATATTTTATTTATGATAGTTTTAAGTTTTTATAATTTTGATTTTGTTTTTTGGATATTTGGAATTGTCAAATTTATTGTAACAAAGAAAGCATAGTAACAAAGAAGGCATATCTAGAGAGAAACAGAGCTTCAAAAATTATTGTTAAATTATATACTACTCAGATTAAAAGATCAATTCTGAAATTAATTTTGAAAAATCAAGAACAAAAAATTTAATAAAAAGCATTTATATGTAAAATATATTATAATTTTTATACATATTGAAAATGATCACAGGAAATATAATTACGTACTGTATAAAGTTTCCAAACATAATGATTCTAACTTAGAAATAACAAAATATACATTGAAAACAAAATGACATTATAAAAACAGAAAAATAAAAAAAAACAAAATGATTAAGGATTATTAAAAAATAAATGATATGACATATTACAAGTTCTGAAACAATAATAATAAAAGGGAAAGTAATTAATGAGAAAACAAAAAAGAGGAAGAAAATGTAAGAACATTTTAAAAACCATTAAAAGGAAATGAATACCTATGAAAGTTGAGAAGTAATAAAAATTAAAAAAAATTATATTGGGAAAAAAATTACTTATAAACCAATCTAATAATTAAAACTACCATAATTTCAACTAAAATTAAAAACAAGAATAGATAAATTTTAAACATTGTTCTGAAATAGCTACAATAATTGAGAATATTTCTTTAATTTGAATATTATCCATTAAAAACAATAAATTCAAAGGAAAATTTGACGAATTTTATGAATCAGAAAAATAAAAATTCAGAAAAATCAAGAAAATCCATTTAATATCATATTAATAAAAGTAATTAAGAATTAATATGAGATTTAAATAAATTAAACTTTTATTAATACTGTAATTACAAAAAACTAAATTATTCAAATTTAAAACGTAAAAAATCTTTTCAAATTTTAAGATTACAGAAAAAATTATCTAGTAATAAAAAAACAGCACAGATAATACAGTACTTATTTTCTAATAATTTTATTGAGAATTTATTCTAGAAAGGAAAAAATATCAAATTATTTTCTGAGAATAGATAGAATATAAATAATTACTAAATTCCAGGAAACAGACTGACTAATCATAGTCATTCAAGTTTTATATTCTCATATGGAAATATTTATAGATTAATTATTTTAAATATCAACAACCACTTTACCAACCACATTAAATTCTTTTAAAACAAAGCAATTAAACAGGAAGACATTGTTCAATATTTTTTAAATTCTTTCATCGAGTATGCAATACAGAATTTATAAACCAAAAACAAAATTTAAATCTGTTAACGTACTAAAAAGCAGCATGAACTTTAGCACAAGAGAACTTTGATTCCATCTGAAATGCGATTCACTAAAGTAAAAACATGTTGGTATCTTTAATATAATCGTATATATATATATATATATTTTTCAAGACATGTTTAAAACATTTCTTCAAGCAACTTGACGTGTATAATTTGTCGCATTTTACAAGTAAATCCGTATCGAATATCTAAAGCAGCATCGTTTGACAACTTGTCGTCTTCTTATTTTTTTTTTTTTTTTGTCGCCTAATCTTAACGCTCCGTGGCAAAGATATATATTTGCGAAAGCGAGTCGTGTCGCAACTAATATTTACTGTAACGAAATTTCTAAAAATTTAATTGTTAAAATCCGTGAAATGGAGGAGAAAAAAAGGCGAACGTAACCGAATTATGCGACTACTAACAATCCGACCATCTCTTCCTGTACTCTTCAACATTTGTGTGGCTCTTTCGATTCAATCGACGGCGTGTCTGCTAAACAATCCTTACAAAATAGTTTTTATCTCGAAAAGAAAATCGTCGGTGCATGGTTGGAACCACGTCTTGGGGAGGAGAAATTCTTTATAAGATAGAAAAAAAAAACAAAGTTATTCTTTTATCTGATTTATACTTTAATAATTGATAGGAAAAATAAAGAAAACGAGGGGTGTTCAATAATTTCTGAGTAATTATAGATAAGGGGCTAACGTCAATACGCACTGTAGCGCGTAAGACTGACAACTTATTACGTGAGGTAAACACATCCGGTGCTAATGCTGGGACGTTGACCGCAAATTCCTATAAGCTGCTGACCTTCGCCTTGATATAACGACAAGCTGCAGAAGAACGGGTAGGCGTTATTACAAGCTTCATATCTAAAGGAGAGAGGCTGAACCGTAGAAATAAACATTGGAAGTAGATAAAATTCCGCATTAAAAATTTATGTGAAGCATCGTGTGTTGTCTAGTCTCCATATATTTAATGATAGGCCAACGAGATAAAAACACTACTACGTTTCCTTGTTGTAATGGAGGAAAAATACCTTAAGAACCATGATGATAACTCGAATAAATTAATTTTTATGTGGGTTACTACTGCGTTAAATGTCTTCATTTCAGAGAAAGGCGTACTTTTAACGTTACGGTATTTTAAAAATATTTAAAAAGGAAAAGAAAAACAAGAGCGTACGTCATCGGCAGACATTATCCACGTCATTTATTCCGAGTGCGACTGACGCAACTATTAAATATAGTTTAAAAAAGAAAAGATTAATAATATAACATGCTAGAGATACGTTTACGTACCATTTTTTCAACCAATAGCAGCAGCAATGCCGACCTTTCATCTCGACCAAGCATCTGATTTGTTTAAGAAACTCCGACCCCAAATTCCAGGGTTCACATTTTCGACGTTAAACAGAACTGTACACATTTTTACGACAATCGGTTTATATCCAGATTCGCTCGAAAGTACGTTTTGTAACGATATCGTTTATCGAGTGAACATAGTATCGCGTTTGTTCAACAAACATTCAAGTTAAATTTCGCAACGAACTGCGTGTATTATAATTAGCGAATGAATAACACGAACGTGATATACACCACATGACTCAGTTAACTATTCAGCCACGAAAGTGTTTACCGCTACTTTCTTTTAAAAACGGGGGAAAAAAATAAAAAAAAAATACTAAAAATAAAATGTTTGTTTTAAGAAACTTTTTAAACACGCAAATTTTTAAAATTTAAAGAGGAAAAAATTAAAAAGTATAAAATTTCTACCTACCAAACAAAGGGGTCATCAGGGGAGAAGTGTGTGGGATATCCATACTGATCCGTAAGTGGTAACAGGCTTGCATCAGGGAATAAATCCTGTAGCATCAAATCTAAATCATGGGCGACACCACTGATTAGCTGCGAAGAAAATTAAACACCATTAATATTACAGCGAATTTATTTATTTATTTATTTTTTTAATAAAAATTCTGCATTTTATCAAGTGCATACAATAACAATATAACAACAATAACTATAATAAAGGCACGACCTATAAAACTAGAAAGACGAAACTAAATCGTACTAAAAATTCGTCCATGTCGAACGATAACGTAGAATCCAAGTTGAATGTACTGTTTTTGTAACGAGATTAATCCAATCCTTTTATATACATTAAACAAAAATGAAAGAAAAACGTTCAATAATCCGTTTTATCCTGTAATCCGGCAGCAACCGATTCCGATATTAAACAATACAGCGTTAATTTATAATCGAATAAAATATATTTATGCATATCGATTTTTATTCTATCGAAGGTAGAAGCGAACTAATATTCAAAAGTGATTCTTTCTTCCGTGCAAGACCATTTTTCCAATCCAATTTCCGTTTTCCAGATAAAATGGAATAATAGATGACCTTGCCTTACGGTTTGTCGTCGTTCTAGAGTACATTTTTTTTTTAAACTTCTCTTTAGATTGCTAATTTGTTAGATTACGTGGAATTTCGATAACAATGAAAAAATCCCGATCGTTTAATATTGCCTAATTGCATCTGTTAAAAGTTACAGCCACTTAATTTGTATCCATTCGGGCATTAATTCGGAAGGTACGCCCACTAACGACTTATCGAAATAGCTTTAACATCTGTTAGCAAATTTAAACCAAAACTTATTTATGAATGAAATTACTCTAGCGTATTGCTTCCAAACAAATAACAATAAGTAATTTATTTAGACAATATTAAACAATAGCCGTTATGATAAAACAAATTTGTCACTATGTACGAAAAATCTGTAAAAAAATGAACCTTAACAATAAGTTTGTCACTAACAAGTAAGTACATAAAATCACTGAAAATGAATCTCAAAAATATGTTTGTCACCGCGTATGATAATCACTGAAAATGAACCTTAAAAATGATGTCACTACGTACGATAATTACTGAAAATGAACCTTTAAAATACGTTTTTCTCCACGTATGGAAATCACTGAAAATGAACCTCTAAAATATGTTTGTCACACGTACGATAATCACTGAAAATGAACCTTAAAAATACGTTTGTCATTAAATACGATAATCATGAAAATATCTTAAAAATATTGTCTACGTACGATAATCACTGAAAATGAACCTTTAAAATGTCACTACGTATGATAATTACTGAAAATGAACCTTAAAAATATTGTCACTACGTACGATAATCACTGAAAATGAACCTTTAAAATATGTTTGTCACCACGTACGATAATCACTGAAAATGAACCTTTAAAACATGTTTGCCACTACGTACCAAAAAAGTAACCGAAAATGAATCTTGATAGGTTGCTACTAAACATGAAAAAAAAATAAATCACTGAAAATGAACTTTAAAAATGTGTAACCACATCAAAAGATTCGCTTTAAGTAGTATAAAAATGCTATTAAAACAGCATCGAAATTTTTTACGTTTAAAAATAACCTTTCCATATTTATAGTTATCGAAATTCGATTTTGATAGCTTATATTTTTATGTTCTCTAAACAGGTAAAATTGCACTCGATTTTCTTTTTATACCGAATAAAAAGAAAATCTTTACAACAAATTGATCAAATTTCGTATATCAAATAGGAAAATAATAGCCTGTCTTTTATGTGTGACGTGCTAAAACGATGTCAGTCAGGTTACAATTGTCAACAACTCCATATCATTCTTCTCCTTATAAGAAGGAGAAAAAACTAAAATTTTTTTCATTGCAACAACAGTTATTAAACGACATTCCGTTTGTTTTTTTTTATCTCGTTTTTTTTTATATTCGGTAATTTAAATTCTAAACACTCTTTAGATTTCGTACGGTAAATTGAGCTCGACTTTTTTTTTTCTTAAAAAAAAAGAAAGAAAAAATTTGCAGCGACATTTTTCCTCTTCTTTCGCGACATGAGATTTATTCGCAGATTGTCAGATGAACTTATCAAGTTCTCTATCGCACTTTATCTTCACCAACAAAAACTACTTCAGATTCCTGATCTCTAGTTTAAATTTCCGAAATAAAAACCGTTTATCGTTACTTATAAATAAGAAGAAAAAAAAAAAAAAGAGAAAGGATCAATTAAATAAACTGATTAAAGAATGAATCTAAATCGTCTCAGCTAACTGAACTAATGCATTTTGTATCGTTCATCCAACCGTAATTTTTCGTTTAAACATTTAATTGCTCTTAAGTTGCGATTAAAAAATAGAAAAAAAAAGAGAAGAAAATTAGGTCAGTGTGTTGACTTAGACCTCTATTCAGTTTCCATGTAGAGCAATTCAGATTTAAAGCGGAACTTTAATTAAACAGGACGACGTTTCTTCCTAGAATTTTTCTTCTCGAATTTAACAAGTATTTTTTTTTTTTTTTTTTTTTTTGCGATTATTAAAAACTTGGTGGTGACTTTTATCCGTTTGTGCGTATTATAACAGTTATAGACAACTGGTTGACTCGTTTTAATAGGCATTCTTTGAACAGAATGCTTTAGTAATTAAAGCAATTATGCAAACGAGGTTATCTTTCATAAAGTAGCTCCATTCTTCCTGTATGGGAAAAGCCGTGATTATTGATTGGAATTTGTCAACGGCGTTGAAAGAGTTGTATGTAAAAGATACACGCGATTTTCGAATAGATCGCGGATTAATTAGTATGAATATTAAACCGAATGTAACGAGAGAAATATGGCTAGGCATGACAGTTATCGACACGTAATTTTGTGAATGTCGCGTAATATCATTCGAGTTAAGCTATAACGCCGATTATATAGATTAGAAACTGTTCAATCTGTTGAATAATAAACTGGCTACAGTCTCTGAATACATTAAAATCTATAACGACACTATTAAATTACTTGAGAATAGTCAATATAATTTCGTATGAACTAAATAATGGAATAGAAATTAAACAATTTACTAAATTTAAACTGTCTATTATTTTGTATGTTTTTTGTCTTGAACCATAAAGAATATCAGAGCTTTTGTAAGAAATAAGCGCTAACATTCTTTATGGTTTACTTTTTGTCGTTAAAGTACAATGCTAATATTGTGCCGAAAACATAGTATTTTTTTGTAATTTTTATTATGCATGAGTGAAAGATATTAATACTGTTTTGTACTTTTTGTTACGAAGGTACGAAAGTGCTAGTATTTTTTGTAATGTAGATGCGAAAGTGCTAGTACTTTTTGTAATGAAGATGCGAAACTATTAGTATTTTTTAATGAAGATGCGAAAGTGCTAGTATTTTTTGTAATGAAGATGCGAAACTATTAGTATTTTTTAATGAAGATGCGAAAGTATTAGTATTTTTTGTAATGAAGATGCGAAAGTGCTAGTATTTTTTGTAATGAAGATACGAAAGTGCTAGTATTTTTTGTAATGAAGATGCGAAACTATTAGTATTTTTTAATGAAGGTACGAAAGTGCTAGTATTTTTTGTAATGAAGGTACGAAAGTGCTAGTATTTTTTGTAAAAGTAAGAAAATAGGAAAATGCTAGTGTTTTTTGTAATGAAGATGCGAAGCTATTAGTATTTTTAAATGAAGGTACGAAAGTGCTAGTATTTTTTGTAATGAACATACGAAAATGCTAGTGTTTTTCGTAATGAAGGTACGAAAGTGCTAGTATTTTTTGTAATTTTTTATCACGTAAGTGTAAAAAATATTAAACATTTTTTGTAGTTTTGAACATTTTTTTTTGTAATTTTCGTCATGAAAGTATAAAAGCGCTAGCATTCTTTATAATGTAGTTATGAAAGCACGAAAGCGCTAATGCAATTCGTGTATTATATATTTTTCATTCTGAAAACACGAAAGCATTAGTACTGTTTATAACAAAATTTTTGTCGCAAAAATATGAAAAACTCTATTAAAAATTTTATACGCAGTTTTTTTATCTTGAAAGTACGAAAGTGCTAAACGTTTTCAAATTTAAATTATTCATTAACAAACTATTAATTTCTAATTTGAAAAATGTATTAAATCTTTTACTGATTGATGAGTTTTAATTATGGATTTTTGTAAATAATTAAATCATTACACCAATCAATAATCACAATTTTCTTATTCTAAACGAAAAATGATTTCGTCGATGACGGGATTAAATCGAAAAAAAAAAAAAAAGAAATATGGCAAAAATTCAAAATGTTTTAGTGGACAGACGTCTAGTGTCATGTTAAGAACTTTTATAACTCTCTGAAACCAATCTGCAGTATCTTTAAAACGTTAAGGAGACAAAATATACTAAAAATATTAGTACAAGTCTGCAACGACCAGTCAACATCTTTACAACACTCGCTGTATCTCCTTGAATAATGTTTTCATAGTTATTTTTTAAAGAAATATCGAATTGTTTAAAGAGAGAGTTTAAGTAATTTTGTTCTAAACATTTTATCTGGCTATGAGTAAACACGTTTAAACGGTACAAAAGAAGTCGTTTAAAGATTTTCGGAATATAAGTCTGCGGGATTAAACAAAGTTGGCAACGTCCGTCAAAGAATGACAAAAGAGGGATTTTGAAGTAAGGACGTGATGAGGCAACCAACAGAATAACTTGGTTGCATTTCAAGAACTGAGATTTATGGCAAACATCTTTTCTCTATATTCCCCCAGAATCGATCGATGCTGCAGTGCGGATGTATTTCCTGTCAATGGCTTTAAATGATTCTTTTCTTAATTTCTACAATCCCACTATATTGGTATAACGCCAACAGAACAGAAAGGATTAATAATAGTAATAATAATAATAATAATAATAATAATAATAATAAAAGAAGTCATTGATTTATAACCGAGGGAACTTATTTAACTCTTAAGTTTCCATATTATCGACTCACGAAGAAAAAAATATCGATAACTATTTTTCTTTTATTTTTTTTTTACGAATAGCGAATGGAAATGGAATTGCAAGAATCTATCGAACCATGTGACAATATATAGTGAAGACATGCATTTTACCCATACAATCGATACACCGAGCCATTGATTTTCAGTCAAGTATCCTAGATTTTGATGTAAACCATTCTTTTGGGGCGTGGGTGGTTAAAAAGTAATGGCACACACACTAGTGCAATCAGCAGGGGAGAAGTTCGACATTTATAAACCAAACATCGAAGAAAGTACTTAACTTGGTGTTTTCGGTGTTAAATATTTACGCGAACAAATGCCGTAAATCTGTCGTGATAACTGCAACATCGTTTCTCGCCTTAACAAAAAGAGGGAGAAAAAAAAATAAATAATAATAATAAATGTACGAATTCAACGCGAGTCAATCTGTCCTTGATCTATTCTTGGACACATTATTATTACAGTACTGTATTTTTTTCCTTTTTTTTTAAATATTCAATCGCCCCTACGTGTCATTCACTATAACGAGATGTAAACGTGAAATTCTGTAACAGAAAAATCGCATTAGAATTTTAGTCACGTAGAATTAGACTCTCAAATTTCAATTTTGATGTTTGTATTGGATCGTAAACATGTTTTGGTTATTACATGACTCATTTCAGAGAATATTACGAGGAAGCCATCAAGCGAAAGCCAGATTTCCCAAGATGTTCGACTGATATATAGAACGCATTTAGAAATATATATAGTTTTAAACTACCACCTCGGACTCGCGAGAATTTAAACAGGGTTTATCTGTTGTCGACACAAGAACCATTTTATGGTTGGTTGCCATAACTGGAGTCGATGATTTGATGTAACCTCACAGGAATCACTTCGCGAATGCAAGTACATCGCAGCCAGTACAGATTTGGCAATTTCGCATTCTACCAAAAGATGAATAATATATTTAGGTTTTAGAGAGAGTTTTTTTTTTTTTTCCTCTCGTACAAACGACCTTGGCAAACTTGATAAAAAAAAAAAAAATCCATTCTCGT